>VKOC01000815.1:0-93761 GCA_009364415.1 Spea multiplicata | reverse complement strand
AACCACAGAAAAGAGACAAAAGGGTCTGCAGGGGCGTTTAAGTAGAACTCTACCAAGTAAATGACATCAGGAGAGGGCAGATACTTGCCATTTATCCTAACCCCTTTTAGCTGGGTGAAACATCTAACTTGTAAAGGCTGGAAAAACTGCCTAAGGTCATAAAAAAAGCAATTTCCACAGAAAGGCTAAAACGCCAGAAAAAACTCCATAAAAAACGCCAAAACGCAGGAAAATGCAGTGGCAGTTTTTCTTGGCTTTTTTCCTGGCGTTTTTCATCAAGAAAAAAACGCAGGACAAAAACCCAAGTGGAAACCTAGCCTTACTTTTTTTATTTTGTTTTTTTTTCCCTCCTGCACATGCATATTTGGTTGAATTCGCCTTTGAACATCCTGAGGAGTGTTAATTGCTGCAGTACTTTATTGATTTATAAACACTAATTCACGTGATTGGGTGATAACACTTATATGATCATGCCGTTTATGACCTGCTAGAAAACATTTTCCATTTTACAATACTCATGGAATAGGGATAATTTCTTGCAAACATAATCTTTAAATCAGTGGCATTTTCTAAAAAGACACTTTTTTATTAAGCATGTGAAATTGTCCAGAAGAATAGTCATTTTATATTTGAGTAATTAAAAATTGCATGATTTGATTTTCCACAAAGCAGCTTATGGTGATTACTTTGAACAATGTGCTTTTTAAAGTGAATTTAAGTTCTATTTAGCTTTTGAGACACACATATCTATTATTCTGCAACTGGTGACGTAAGTGCGGCCGGGCATATCCAACCGGTGCATCTAACCAACTACGCACTGCTGGATCGAAAGACTGTGTGAGTTTGTGGCTTTGTCGGCCAGCGGCCCACCAGGTTTTGCCCTATGTCCCAAATGGCCAGTCCATGTCTGCTTGTTTTTAAGACTAGCTATTAATTGAATGGCTAAAGGATTGCAAGTGTTGTGTCTGTTTTTAATTGGTATTGTCTTATTGATGAATTATTAAGTCAGTAATTACTCAAGGAATCTTCTTCTAAATTCCATAATTAATAATTTTGTAGAGAGCAATGAAAAGATTTTGAATTGATTTTGCTAATGCTTACCTTGGAACACATAAGGAAATAAGTTAATCTCCTATGTAATTGGAACACACAAGAAAGCTAAGTAGTTAAATAGCAGATCAAGTAGTTCCACATAGAAAAATGGACTTGAGGACCAAAAGTCGAGCATAATAAGTTGCCAGTTTAAGTTCTAGCAATGTGTCTCATACCTGGTGAAGGCATTCAGATGCCCTCAGACCTACAGTATACATTTGCTAATAATTCCTTTGGGTTTATTCACTAACTCTGCAGCTCCCTCTCTACACCTTATATTTTTTGTCTGACTTTTCACATGCCAAGCTGGACCCCAACATGTACATAGTCACACATTGCAAAATGTACTCTCAATGCAAATGTGCCCTCATTTTTTAACAAAGTCTTCAGAAAGGTACAGTATTTTTACCACTACATAAAGTACTTTAATTCTTTAAAGGGTCTCAAATCCTTATGATTTGCCAACTCAATAATATCACTGACTTCAAAGACATCTCAATGAATAAATAATAGTTACTGCACTGGCACAAATGTGGCAGCTGTGTGTGATAATTAAGCTAGGGGCACCCTGCACATGACAACAGCATCTAAGCCTGTTATTAAGAAGTGAAAAACAAAGTTTGAAGGTTTATCCATTAATAAACTTTTAGGGTTGAATGTCCTTGTAAAGGCCACACAAAAATGAAGCATTATGAGCTAACAGAAGCATTGCTGCAGGGTTATGCATGACCCAGTGTCACTCAGGACACTCTCCTCTGCTGGGGGCATCTATCTGGGGAGCTCCTGTAGCTTTATGGAAATTATATACATTCAACTGCTAATTAAATAAGGGAAATGTTTTAATGTGATAATTGCTCTCTAAACAGGCTTAATGTTGCATAGTCCTCTGTTTTAAGGAAAGTAAACCTGCTGATGGATATCAGTGACTATCTGGCTACTGACAATTATCAGCTTTCAACTTGGGACATTTGTTTATCAGATAATGAAGATCTCTAGGGAGTGTTGTTTTCTAAGATCAATACATTTGCATAATGGATTAGCATTAACTAATGAGCACAGCACTGAATCAGTATTGTACTCTGCCGCTTTAACTTCATGCAATTGAGTGAAAAAAGTTTATTTGCAAATGTAACTCACCCTGTTTTGATTTTAGATAAATCTCAGTGGGTTACCAATTTATATGCTAACTGTACTGTATAGCAACTGACCTGTTTATTGGGAAGGATCACAGTTTAAACGAATATATTGTTTTATATCTTTAATACATTAAGTAACTCTAGCTGCTATATGCTGGAGAGTGTGTGTATGGGAAACACTTAAGGGCTGCTTAGATCTTGCTTTCAAATAGATTGTAGGGTCTCCTGTTTATCAGGCTGGAATTTTGTTGGCAGGGTCAAGTTAGAATCATTGGGTAGCCCCAAGGTACCTGCTGCTCGTCAGGAAGCAAGCAGCCCAGGTACAATAACATTTTAAATAAAACCACAGAAATAAAGGAGGTTTTTTGCTGATGCCTAAAAAAAATAAAATCACATTTCTGCACCCTTAGCCCTTTCGTGCCATGCTTTTTCATCATAAATGTGCAACTTAACACACCTATAGTGATGGCATAGAAAGGCATGTCCTCAGTAGAGGTATGCACATCTGGTCAGATCTCTCCTTGCTGGTTCCTGGTGCACACCTTACACAATTACACTAAATGTGAGTCTCTAATTCTGGGGAGTGCTTCTAAATTGTCAGTGACCTTAGTGGTAAAATTTACTAGTGAGGAAGAGGGCACAGGAACCAGTAAACTAGAAGTTTGCAGGTGAATTGAACATGTGAGTTCACTGACCTCCCCATGTGCCAATGAGTTTCTTCTATAAAAAGTGCTGATACTTCCTACTGTCAAATTGATAAGGTGACTTTCAAGAAACCTTTTCACGATGCATTACACTGACTTGGCTGCTTTCTCAGGAGAAGTTTATCAGGCCTGATGCTTCATAATTACATTGTGAACTTGGCAACTCCAATTTGTCAACTCACCTGAAGAGTTCATATAATATGAAGAGCGCTGAGGGAGAGTTCGTGTTCAAGCAAGAGAATGTTGAAAGTGCTGATGGGTGTTTGGGGATGAGGGTGAAGCAGTATTTGCTTAATACACTTAAAAATAAAAGATACATAAAGATAAAAAATAAAATTCTGTAGATTGCTATGTCATATAATGTATTATAATTCATATATTACATTACATTTTTTATATAGGGCCAGCAGATTCCATAGCCCTATTACAACAAAGTCAGTAAAATAATTTAAAATCACACACAATATTTACAGCCACGTCTTGTTTGCTAACTTTTGTATTTGTCACAATTCTATTTTATTTGCATATGACAAATCTTAATTATACAGATTATAATAAAGTATATAATTTTCTGGGAGAGGCAAGAATTAGTTATTTATAGGTCTATAAAATGTACATAATTATTTATATATATACACATACAAAGCCTTGATTCTTGCCTCTCCCAAGAAAGAGAACACTTGAAATGCTACAGATTATGACTAATCCAACCATACATGTTATACTTGTCTCGCAGAGTCCAGAGATAGGAAACTTTTCATTTCAACTATGAATTCTGATACACATCAAATGAGTTATTGTTATCCAAAGCACTACGGCAGCCGTCATAGATTTACCTACCGCCTGTAAATTACAGTAGATAAACATTTCAGGTTTGTCATGTGATGGAAACCTGCTCAAAACATTTACTTTCCTGTGTCTCTCTGTAGTATTAACACCTTATTGTTACAGATATTTCTGTTCTCAGTACTGTTTGGTGAGACTCGGTGTGCTGGGAGTTGTAGACCGATGACACACTCTTTTAAACTCCTAAAATATTATCTGTTGAATTATTTTAATGTAATTACACTTTCTCTGCTTTTTTTATGAAGCAACCAGCTAGAAATGCCATTAGAACTGTATTTGTTAAGGCACCATTTATGTGGTTCTAATTGTGTGTATATGTGACTGATTTGTCTGTATTGTATGCATAGATATATCTCTTCTAAACAGTATATACTATATAGTAAGATAACTGTTGTTAACAATAATGAGCATCATTGGATTGTGTCATTGTTTGAACTTTAAGCATCCACATTATTATGAAGAACATATTCTGATTTTTGTAGTAGTCTTTCCATCTAGTTTCTTTGAAATTGGACGGATTACTATGGCAGAAGTGCTACAATAGAGTGTGTGTTTCTTGCTCATTAAGTATACTTAGCAGATTTTAAACTTGTTTCTGAGATCTGCCCACTTTTTAACCAATCCCATTTAGTTTTTTAAGACATAAGTCCCAGCCCACATGCCGAGATAAAATACAACATTTGCTTATGCTTGCAATTAAAGCTATAAGGAAATCAGCATCAGTTTTACAAAAGATGAAGACTCCGGTGAATCCAGTTTTTCACGTATTGGCATTTATTTTGGACAAGATATTAATGTTTGTGAAGTTTAAAACAAATTGTGAATCAAAAGATAACGAAAATGGCAACAATTTTGAGTTTTCACTTCAAAGAGGCGATCTATTGGAAGTTGAAAGGACTCTCTTCATTCATTTTGGTATTTACTTGGGAAATAATCAAGTTGCACATTTGATACCTGACATTCTTCCAGCTATTTCCTCTGATAGATCTCAAATTAAAAAAGTGGTATCCAACAAAAGATTGATAATGGGTGTTCTGGCTAAGACGGCTAGTGTCAGAGTGGATACTTTGCAGGATTTTGCATATGGAGGAAGTATTACTGTAAATGAAATGGACCAGAGTTTCAAAAATAAACCACTTCCCAATGAAGACGTGGCCCAAAGGGCTGAAAAACTTGTAGGAGCCACATCATACAGTCTGCTGTGGGACAACTGCGAGCACTTTGTGACTTACTGCAGATATGGCGTTCCCACAAGCTTCCAGACTGAGAAGGTAAATAGTGAAATTATTACAATGAAAATATAGAGAGAAATGATGCAATATTAGATTAAGCCTCAAGTACTCCCACACTATTTTCACCATCTAGATCCCCCTTTGTTTTGTTTGTGTAGTCTCTTTTCATTTAGGTATATGAGTCATCGTTAAATTATTGTTATTTTATCCCACCCCAAAACGGGAGGATACTAACAGTGCATATTTACTCATGGGGAAATAGTTCCCAAAAGGAGTACATATATATCATATGGGAAGACTCAGAAGGGGCATATAAGGGACATATGTTGAAACGAGATGAGGGTTATTCTTGCGTACTAGCACTAGGATTCAACAGGTAAAAAATGTAAACGGCTGTCCATTACATTATTACATTACATTTATTTATATAGTGCCAGCAGATTCCTTAGCACTGTTACAATCAGTGGAATAATTTAAAGTAACACACAAAAACAAACTGGTACAAAAGGAGAAGAGGGCCCTGCTTACAATCTAGTCTAGCCGAGTACACAGAACAGCTTCTTTAATATAACGAATATATAAGATATAACAAAATCATATGATTGTTCCTTTGGTTTGAAAGTGGACGCAATCGCCTTTTCCATATACTTTATTGCGTTCTCTACATCTAAAGTAAGCAAGTTGGACTGGTTCTAAAATGGATATGAGAATTTCAGTGACCTCATTATGGCAGATGCTCACTTACCAACAGTGAGACAGAATAAGCAGGGTCACCTCCCAAGATGTCCCAGCATCAGCTGAATCTTGTCCTACGTTTCATATAGATCACTAAGGCCTCCTTTCAGTTTGCAAACGTAACATTGGTAATAATATATTTTACGAAACTTGCAACAGTGATAGTATGTATGTGTATGGAACAACATGGTGAGGGAGGCACACAACTAGAGTGAATGCTAACAAAGGACAGTCAACCTATTTTTGTATTTTATTTAACAAATATTTTTTAGAACATCTTTTATCCTCCCTATATTACACCAAAAAACTGTTTGGTTTGCAGTAAGAGTTTTGCGGAAAATAAAGATAGTTTCCAAAAATAATACAATTAAACACTCAGGGCGCAAATCCCAAAAGAATATTGCAAAATTCAAATGCAAGTGCACATTTAGCTAGTGTATCTCATAATCACAGTCCAGTATGTGTTTATTCTTTATGAGTTTATTTTATCTAAATCACTGGGTGTCTGTCTATTAAGATAAAAGGAAAACTTCTAATTGATATTAGCGAAGATTGATGCCACAGCAGAAGCTCATTAAAGCCAATGTTGTAGAGCTACTGGTGTGGGTACGTTTTTGTTTGCTGATGGGGTTTTTCTATATCTGTTTACCTCTGTGTTAAATGATGCCTTTGCAGCTAGTACTGTGAATTGATTAGTCTATGTAGCTATGTAGATAACGCTGTGGTGTAAGATTTAGCATAGGAGTGGTGTACTTATTTGTGTATAACCCCTTAAGGGCCAGGTTGTTTTTTTTCCTTTTGTGCCCTATGGGGCCGAGGCTATTTTAACACTTTTGCGGTGCTCGTGTCTAGATGTAATTTTCTCCTCACTCATTTATTGAACCCGCACAAGTTTTTGTGTTTTTCAAAGTATATGGGCAATAAGTAAAAGTAGCGTTTTGCTATGTCAAAACCATTTTTTCCAAAGCTGGTCATTCTGCCCCATGTGCTATTTCGGGTATCTTTGAAGCGGGCCAATGCAATTTACCCCATCAAACCATATGTTTTTGAAAACGAGACACTCCAGGGTATTTCAAATACTGGTATTTCAACCCCTTCCATGCACTAATTCTAGCACCACCCTTTGTCAAACTTTGTTGTAGTGATCGAGGCATTTCAGCGTCACCATTGAAGTTTAGGAGGCAATCGCTTATCGCCTCCTAAACTTGTTTAAACAGACGTCCGCCGCCATACAGTGTATGGCGGATGTTGAGGCCACGGGGAGGAGCCAGACATGGCCCTTGATACCGATCTCAGTGTTACTGAATGCCTCAACACCGTTTAAGCGAAGAAAGTGATCATAGATCACTTTCTAAGCTTGTTTAATAAAATGACTTGCCAAGTACGTCATTGGTCGTCACGTCACCATTTTTGTGTGACGTGTCTGACCCGTCAATGGATGTTAAGGGGATAATGCAGTCCGTGTGTTAGCCTTGAAAGGTTTATAATTTGACTGCTTCTTTGCCTGTCTGAGCATGTTTATTTGAGCTTTCTACAGTGCTACATTTCTTTAGCCATGACTTCTGAATTGCAAGGTCAGGAATGTGAACAGGGCTGGACAAACCCCAGGTTCTAGGTCACAATAATGTCTAGGATTTGCTTCTTGGCACTTAGGTTTTTTGTTAAACAGTGCCAGTTGTTCCTTTCACCGGTGCCTCCTTTGTAATAGTATGGCAGCTCGTAGCTACTGCTACATGTTCAGGTAATTTGTGAGTCCCTGGTGTAATCATGTATCTATTTATGTTGGGCTAATGTAGAGCACACCTCAATGTCTTACTTATTTTTTATTGATTTCTGTGTTACCAATAAAAACAATTAGGGTTCAGCCAGGTCATTTAATCAAGCCCATTTGTGTCTAAATGCTCAATTAAAGGGACAGTCTAATGCCAACACATCCTTACAAATAATTCATATTAACCCTTAATACCTCTATGAATGAACTAATACATCCACTTAAACGGGCTCAAGATGACCCTTAGGGAAAACTCCTTTTTAATGACTTTAACTTAGACATGTTATTTATGAAGCCGGATAAGTGCCTGACACGGTTCTCTTACATTTACTCCTGCACATATCCATACATATGTGTCCCCTTAGTGTGCAGCCATGTGTATCCAGCAGGCCGCCACACGTTCTTCATTTAGTGGTCCATGGGCTGATTTTATTTCCGAGTCAGGCCCTGCTATTCAGTATTCAAAAGTAGCCTGAAATGTAACCCGTTAGCCCTTAAAGATAACCCTCACATATTTTATCAAAGCAAGTCACAACATATTTTGACCACACATGGTTTTTTTATGCCCAATGTCATATATTATATATAGTGGTACACATTTCAATCTGTAGAATGCATATGCAGAAAATAATTAAAACACATTGGAGAAAGCTAAAAAAAAACTAATTCTGATACAAAGTTTTAAGTGTCATTTCACTCTCTGCTACAAATTCAGTTTGCCAAAAAGGAGCATTTTTGTTTTAGATTGTGTGGGTACAAGTATAGCTGCTGGGCATGTCTTTAACTCTTTATGCCATTTTTTTGCCCTATTGGGAGCTATTTCTGTAACTGCGTGTTATCTTCTGTTTGGAGTATGCACATCGTAGTGATTTTCAGAGCAGCAGAACTCATAGCCAGCAGAAATTTAGAGGTCATGGAAAAAAGCGACATCAGAGGAGGACAGAGGGATTTGGGTGGCAAGGAGAGTCTATTACAGAGGGACACTTGGGAGGTATGCCATAGCAACCAAAGGAATGTCCTTCCTGATTGGACAGTTCCACATTTTTTTCACATGAAAACTGTTTTGTTTTCACCAACTGTTTTGGAAGGTAATGATATCTGTCTGCAGACTTGATTAGAGTGAAAAATAAAAGTACAAATTCACCACATGGCATTGTGTTCTTGAATAATCTTACAGTGGCAATATATACCTAAATAAATGTACATGTGCTACATTCAGATACTATTCTAATTGATCTCCTTTGTACCCATGTGGTTCATTCCCCAGTTGTTCTCACTTCAATGTTATTTGGGTATGTGAGTACACAGTACACTTCTTAAGGTAAGTTTATAAGCCCTTTTGAGATTGCAATAGCTGTTTTATGAAGGAGAAAATGACCATCGTCTGCTAACTCTCTTGATTGTGTCTGCTCATAATGCACAGTCAAAGGAAGACCACAGCCGATGGCCCTTTATCTCTGCAAAGCAAGTGTAATAATAGAGCAAAGAGATAAATACGCAGGAAATTGGATCATAAATATATTACTTTACACAGGATGGCATAAAGGTATATGCTATCTTCTGTACTCAGCCTCTTGTGAAAAGGCTGTTGTCTCCTCAGAGAGGCAATATAAGATATGAGTTAGTAACACTTTGCCAGTTTAGAGAAAAGCAAAGAGAGTGTTCCATTAGTGGCTAATGACAGTGTGCTGGAAAAGACTTGGGGAAAAGCTGTCACTAAACTAGTAGATAAAGGATCAAGTTTTCTTTTTTTCCAAATCTCAATGGCACAGTCATTTTTCAGGTAAGATGAATGTGTCCTCCCATCTATCATTACTTTTAGACTTTCTGGGAAGATGAAGCCCTCTGGGTGAGCACTGAATTTGCTTAGCTACTGATGTTATTAGCTACCGAATAAGGAGCTTTGTTGACATGACAGAGCTGCCCTATTGTGGGCTTTGTTCATGGGGTTTATTCATTTACGTAATGGATTAACATTTATCAAAATGCACATTAATGGATTGTCCTGTTTAATTGCCTAGTTGATGGATGTAAACAAGTGTATGTCTCAGAACTCATCCCCTTTCAATATCTATTTGATACTGTAATATAAAATAATACATGCCCAAATGTATTATGTCAAATAATTGTGTCAAGGTCTAACAAGTAGTATTGTGTATATTAATATTTGCAAATTATCAAGAATCTGCCTTCGCCCTGCTTTAGTTGAGTATTTTGCAGTGGTCATTAGGACTAAATTCTTAGTTAACTTAAATTATGCATTCCCTCTTTCCAGAGCCATAGAACAAATTCAAAGACTTCCATGATAAGTGTATACTCAATTAATAATGAATACGTGAGAAGCAATTAAAGCTATATCTATAGTTTTTGTCTAATCAAATTGTGCCCATTGTTTATCAATAAACAAGTTGGGTTTGCATTTTGTTTTTTTCTGTGTGTGCTTAGTATGAAATTAACATTTTCTGGCAGAATAGTCACTACAGAACTTTGAATCCTTATCCTAATGGAAGCAATTGTATTCTGTGTCTTCCTTTAAGAGTGAAAATACAGAAGCAAGGCGCTACATATTAAAATACACAAAAATAATTGCATTTTTTAGCCAATTTTATGCTATTAAGACGTGCACTTGAATATGCACCCCTCTAATACTATTGTAAGGTTTAACACATTGTATGCACACACTTTACATATTGGGTTTGTCTCATATTTTCAGTATTTTAAAGAAACACAACTTTATAATGAAAATGTTTAATAAAATAAAAATCAAATCCATTACTTATGAATTATTCCAAGTTCTATTACGGTCGACCTCAGGTTTTCTGTTAATGAAATTCAGTTAATTAAAAAAACATGAAGCAGCATTATTGCAAAATACCGAAAACTAATTAAGTTACAGAAAAATGTACTATAGCTGGAGTGTAATTTTGTTTTCCTCGGATACATATGGCTGATACTAATTTTGAAAATAATACTAACTATATATATATATATATATATATATATATACTTAATTTGTGTAAAGAAAATATTTTTCATCTATACTATGTTACAGTTAGAATTAGATATGCTTCAATTTTGCAGATAAACATGGGCTCAAGAGATTAAAATAAAACAGTTGTTAAGGCTTTAACCTACACATTAAATTTTACTACTATAAAAGTCAGATATACCTCCCCCTTTGGCTTTAGCCAATTACCACTGTGTTTAAGCTGTGATGTCAAAAGATTCTCCCCCATTTAGCCAGCAAAAACACAGAACAGCATGGGACAAGTCATTGCTCGTAAGGCATGCTAAAGGTGTGCATCATGAAATCCCTGCTTGTTGGACTCATTGTTTTTCTTTTTGAAAAACTTTTTATTTTAGCCAATTTTAAAAAGTTTAGCCTGGCCAAAAAGAAAAATGGAATAAGGCGGTGCTTTGATATTTGTTATCTCAAGAGAGGTGACTTGTTGGAGGTTCCAAGGACATTGTTTGTTCACTATGGGATCTATTTAGGGAATAATAAGGTGGCTCATTTAATGCCAGATATTCTTCCAGCTTTGTCTGACAGCACCAGTTTCAGTGAAAAAGTGGTGACCAACAAAAGGCTCATAATGGGCGTTCTAGCAAAAGTAGCCAGTATTAGGGTGGACAATGTACAGGATTTTGCTTATGGAGGATGTATAATAGTTAATCACATGGACAGCAGCTTCAAGACAAGTCCTCTTCCTAATGAAGAAGTGGCCCAGAGGGCTGAAAAACTGGTGGGGTCCACATCATACAGTCTGCTGTGGGACAACTGTGAGCACTTTGTGACATATTGCAGATACGGCGTCCCTGTGAGCTTCCAGACCGAGAAGGTAAATACTCTGTCAAAATTGCAGCAACGTGATTATTGAATATCTTTTTGTTATTATACTTATGTCTGTCAATATTGGCATTTTTGTATACGCCAAAAAAAAGCTATTCGGAGTTTTGGGACAAATGTGACTCAATTGGCTTACTTATAAAAAATGTATCTATTCCAATGGAAGTAAGAAAGGAATCACCAAAGGGATTCAAAGTAAAATGCAGGTGTTTTAGGACTCTATTCTCTTCATATATGTTTCAATTCAACAAAATATATATATAAATGTATTAAGTAAACTTTGTCAAAAATGCGTGTATTTCACATGATTTTATTAGCCCAATGCAATATTTGCCGTTTCCATCACAATCATGATGTGCAAAGTAGAATATTTAAAAAAAAATATGTTAAGGAAATTCGTGTTTGTTAACATGCACTTCAATTTAGATTGTTACAGACTGTTAAACACAGTAGGTAAATTGTTTTTAGCCCTTTTTTTATATGAAGAATAAAGGCCTTGCTTGTCTTTCTTGCTTTGTTATGTGAAACCTACCAGGTATTACTGCTTCCTTTGAAACAATACAGGGTAAATAACCTACATTCCTTTAGCCTTCTTAATAGTTACTGAGTTCCTGTAGTCACAAGGGACATAAAATCCTGTCTGAATTAAGTAGTATCTGCTACAAATCCCTGAAGGTGTTACTTCCTTGCAATTATCCAATAAAATGGTTAACCCTTTGAGTGTAGAAGTAGTGTTTCTCTTACCGTCTTTCTGTCTTCTTTGATTGTTTCTTTATTTTTCTATACTTTGTGTGCTTAGCAAATTAGAGTTTAATCACTAAGTGTATTTTCTGCCATACTGTAGCGAATGGTTTATAGCGATGATAATAAGAGTGTCTTTATATGCTGTGATAATAACAAATGACTAATCTTAGTCAAGACTTAGAATTTCAGTTCAGTTTTATGATTTGTTTTACTCTGCTTCATAGTAAATAACCTTTTGGTACAAGGCCCCTTTTTACATTAAAATACCTGTCTGGTTTTATTCCTTATACTTTTCAACTTCATAGCAATCTTTGTGTGAAATAATTCTGTTACAGATGGGTGTGCAGTACACAATGTTTTTCAAAAGTGTCATGTTAATCGTTTTATTTAATCAGAAATTAACAAAACAACACGAGGGGTGTATATATTGATTATGTATGTTTTTGTGTTATTTGGTTACTAAAAAAAAAATCATTTTACTTTAAAAATGCCTCCAATTTTTGTAACATTGTCATGGGAAGTAAATGCTAAAGTTTTCTTTTTGAAATGTTTTGATGTTAATTAATGTTGAGCATCTCTGGAACCTACAGTACTGAGTAGTGAATTCTCAGTTTCTAAAATGCAGTTGCATATGAGTTTTTTGTAACATATTCAAAATCTATTCTGTGAGCAGTTTTTACATGATGTTTTACTACTTAATGCAAATATATATTTATCATGTAAACCGTTCCATTGATATATACAATGTATGCAAGTCTATAATTAATTAACAATATTAATATTATTTTTTCAGTTCTGTGAGACAGTCAAGAGGATTATCCGCGACCAGAGAAGTCTCTTGCTTTCTGCTGTTCTCGGGATGGTGTCAATGCTTTGTATGGGTCTAGGGATTTGCACCACCCTGCCCACTTTTCTTATTACCTTCTCATTGTGGATGGCAAGCTGAAAATACAAGATGTTTGATGGTTTAAACGGCGTTCACTACTGCCCTACGCAAAATAATGTTGGGACCTGCTTTGCAGAATGTATATGCAGTTGTAGTGCTTCCCTGTTTGCTTGATGTGTACAAGCAAAAGGACACTCTTCAGTATAACATCCAAAAGTAATCAAGTTTGGAAATGGCATTGATGAAAAAAGTACTTCAGCACTGAAGAAATAGTTTTCTAGAAGAAATAGCTATGTAATTAGCGGGACTTAAAGCCACTTACAGATTCAGCCATATCGTTGGTTAAATGTGATTTATCATGCTATATAAATAGTTAAATAGTGTGGAAATGAGATATTTAAATAATATAGGCCAATATGCATATTGTGGAAAAACCTTGTTTTAGTGGTTTGGAAACGGTAATTCACTAATCAGACTGAATAGATATTATACCATCTGGATTACTTTTAAAACTGAAAAAACGTTTGTAAATGTTTTGTGCAGTCAGGAAATCTGGATGCCGACATTTAAACATGTAAACATCTTAAATGTAAGTTTAACGTTATCCTCTGTTTAAACTTTTTCAGGGCAATACTATATTTTTGTTTATAGTCTGCTGTACTAATTTGCCTTAAATAGAAAGTTTTAACAAAGTAGTAGAATTGCAGCGTATAGAGGATGGGAAAGCTAGAATAAACCAAGTAGCAGCCATTTAGTTATATGGCCTGATCTGGAACCTGAAGAATAAAGTGTAGTTCCAAACAGTATCCGTGTCTTTCTTCATTTATTATGAAGTCTTCAGGACTCCATTTAATCACTTATGTAGGCACTGCTGTATAAAGCATTATTTGTGTTTAAAACAGATATGTATGTATGTATTATGTGTATAGTGTAATATAGCATTAGGATTTTTTTATGCGTGTTTATGGCCATTCATCTTATGTGAGAGAAATAAAATGGTATTCTGTGCACGTCAATAAAAAATGTGATTATTTTGTACTTTTTAGATAAAACTTGCCAGAGTGTTTTGCAGTATATAGTCAATCATCTCTGGCGACTGAAGGAATAATCGATATTATTAACCATGTAGGGATGGTATTTGAATGGATTGTACTATGTATTAGAAACACGTTCAGGAGGCGTGAACAAATAAATTATCTCAATTTCAGATTGATAGAAAATAATGACGAATAAGCTACATTTGCAGAGAAAGTGATAAACAGTATATGTGTTAAACTGAATTAACAGTTTGAATTAATTTTCACAGTACATGGACCAGTCGTTTAACTTTAGTATTTAATTTGAGAAATTTTCTCCAAAAGCATTACCTCCCATTAACATTCAGTTCAAAGTATTATCCTGTTATCTGACTTGAAGAAAATAATTATTGGAAGTAAACTGACATGACAACCACTGCATAAACTTGCAAAGATTTTGCGATTTCCTATTTCTTTCTGGCTGAATATGTGCACCTACATGAAAAAAAAAACAATTTTATTTAGGAAGATCCCTCTTGGTCATCAGTGTTACATGTGCATTGGTTTGCCTTGCTTATGGCACCTTATGGGATCTAAATTGGAACACGCACTTTTCTGACTTCAAGCTTGGAATTTTTGTCAGAGACTATACCACAATTTTTAGGGGGTATAATGGTAAGCAAATTTGATGAATTTGCAAAAGGGGATGAATTTTATCAAAACTGCCATACTGAGGATCTTCCTTGGGAAAGCCACCGACCAAATAATCTTACTAAATAGAATTAATAAAACACCAATCTTTCCCAAAAAGCCCACAGCTTACAAAACTTATTAAACTTACATATTTTTTTTGTTTACTCTTTACTTATATTCTCCTTCCAAATGCAAGTACATCTTGAGGAAGACCTCAAGGAATCTCCAAAAGCAGTCATAAAAACCATAAAAAATATCAAAAGTGGGAAAATAAAAGTGCCCCACAAAATGTGTTTTTAAAAAACCTTGTATGTAAGCGAGGAGTTTTGCCTACAAATGACTAAAAACTATGCATGTATGCATGAACATATTTTTTGTTGTTTTCTTTCTCGGTAGTGGCACATATAAGCAAAATTACCAAAAATGTTTCTCCATTTTGTTCTTAGTTTTTTATATATAATTCTATCAAATATTGTAACATATATGTGAAGGCGGTTTCAAAAGAAGGCCCTGCCTAGTGCTGGCAGAAATACTATATAATTGATTTGGGTACACTGAGCAAAACCTGTGATAAAAATAGGCAAAAAAGGAAGAAAAACATCCAGTTTTTAGGGTATTCAATATCTTTGGTAATTAAGGGATTAAACAAAGATGATTCTACCTGTTCTTTGAACGAGTAAAAAAAAAGAAAAAATGTGTCAAATTGCTCTAACAGGTATTAATAGGACCTCATTTCTCTTTCACTAATAACCTTAAAGTCAACTTGCAGCATATAACTGAAGTTATTTGACAAATGTAATTGTAGGTTAGCATCCACAATCTTGCTTTTTATTTTAATTTGGTTACAACTTGGTAAAGCTGAATACATTGGAGAATGTTTCACAAAATGAAATAAACTTCTTTCTCTCCCTGATCAGAAGGGCAGCCTGCACATAGTCCTTGAACAACAATGTTAATACAGGGTGTTCAGTCATCAATCCTGCAAGAACTTTTTTTGACCAGGATTGATGATTAAGCACCCAGTATTGTACTGTATGTATCTCGGCATGCTTTCCTGGGTGTTAGGGGCATGACCCCTCATGACAAAACAGTTTCGTCTCTGTTCGATGGACTGCACACACAGCAGAAGGATGGCAGCAAATGAACCAATCAGCTAAAATAATAATTTACCCATATTTAGTTTCTATTATTAATGCATTAACTTTGTGCTTGTCTTTTTAGTGTATGCTGTAAGATGAGCCCCCTTTAACAACCTCATTATAAGAAATGATTATTTCCAGATTATTAATTTAGAGCTATTTCTGTATATAGCGTTTATAACAGTTGTTCTTATTTATGTGCCAGATTTCAGCATTAATTAACCCATCTAAATTGCTTTCAAACTATGCCTTACAGGTCTTTCTGTCAGTAAAGAAAGTTAACCTTCGGGTCACTTGATATCTGTCTCCTCCTGATCAGTGCGGATGCAAAAAATAGAGAACAAAGCCGTCATCATCTCAGTGCTCCTGATCAATACCCTAGTGCCTAGTCAGATCTTTGAAATCTATACCATGCTGTGATGAGTAGATCTTTCACCCAACATGCCAGTTCAAGCATACAGTGGAACGCTGACATTCTTTAACATCTGTTTTTGTTTTTCTTTAGCAACCCTTAGCACTCAAGGTGGGTATTCAAACATTTTGGAATTGGTGACAATACAATTCTGTTTCTAAACATGCTATGGTTTGCTGTGATTGTTTTTATGAATGAACTCTTGCATGCTATTTTGACATGTTTAATGCATCATCATCCAGTGTTGTGTTCACAACTGACAAATATTTATATTCAATGATTTGTATGTTTGCTTATTTTTTTTCGTGTAGAGTGAGCCTGTAAAGTAGGTTATGCTGACAGTTTTTTTAACTTTTTAATTTCAAAACCTCCCCCCCTAAAAACAGTGGGAAAATGGTGCCGCTGTAGCATTTGGGGAAGTACTAATACATCAAAGGTCAAAGCATCTTTATATACCTCAGGACTGCTGACTTTTATTTTCAAAGATTAAAGTGATGGGCCATAGTGTTTACATAAAAAGAAATCTAAAAAATCTTCCAATTCTATTTTGCAGGGATAGCCCTGAAATCTTAATCATTGTTTTATTCTTAATATAGTGGTTGATTTTGTAGTGCATTGCATTTGGAACCGGACAGTTATTCGACCACCCACTGAGACTTCCCTGGGCTTTCAGTGTTCTTTCTTCTAGAGTTACTCCTATCTGAAACATGAGGCATCTCAATAAACCCTGAAGAAGAGCTGTTGAAATATTACCTCATACTCATGTAAACAGGGCAGTAAAGCATCTGAGCTGACTGCTGATGTTAGTATTTAAATTGCTCTGTAATACATGCATTGCTAATTGAAAAATTGCCACAGTATTGCTTTGCTCAAACAGTTTTTACAAACACCTATGAAAAAAACACAAAATGTAAAAAAAATGGATTCCATAGTGTTCCTCTAGCTAATATGTTATTTCATAACCGTTTTCTTTGAAATGGGAATAGTAACCAAGATATGACATTTTATATTTAGGTCACAAGAAAGGTCTTGCTGTAGTGAGTATGACATCATCCTTGCATTTTAGTGCTTACATCATACAAAGACTGGTGAGTTTTCAGTTAGCGGATCTAGTCCTGTTGTCTAAAAAAGTGTACATCAATGACATCTATAACCCAGCTGGGTGTCAAAAGCCATGGCCACTGCTTCATGGCCCGTGACAAATCCACTTGAACAATAGTATGAAATGTATACTCCGTGTGGAATACAGAGTTTTGTAGATGTCATAAAACTGAAAAAGGCGTATAGTATAGTTCAAAAGGAGAAGGGCATCTCTTTTGGCTGGGAGTTCAAGTTCTTGACAATAGCTCTGTTCTACAAATTTTGTTTGTTTCTATGAACTTCCTCAATTCAATGAAATTACGCCAATTATATCTTTGGGAGGTTTGGAAAATAACGACTGTAATATATACTTCTGGGGTGAACATATTATTTATTGTTTTATATAGCACCAACATATTCTATAGAGCTGTACAATGGGTAAACAGAACGTAACAAATAGTGCATGACTTGCGATTTTATATTAAGAATAATATATTAATTAGAGCTTATATACACTATTTAATACATTCTCTTATATTATTATAGTATTAAATAATTAAAGGACACCACGCAGAGCCGAATTTTAGAGTTATCACTGTTGAGGGAGCACGTGAGAAGTCAATATGACCAGCCAGATATTTTGAGTTAAGGATGCTAGTGTTAGTTAGGATTAAACACACAATTATTTATATATATGCCCTCTTCTCCTTCCTTGGGGTATGTGATGTTAGAAACTTTAGGAAACAAACTATGTAAATTAATCATGGTATTCATCAGAAGCCATTTTTTTTCTCTTTCTCCCTTTAGGGATCTTTCCACTCTGAGGTACAGTCCTTCCTTTTTTCCCCTTATACACCATACTATTGGCCACCATTCACAGTTAGTAGACTGGTCAGTTGAATAATCAATTGATTTAATAAGATGATGGTCTGATATATATATAGTATATACTATATAAATGAGTATATTAAGTTAACAAAAAGAAGACAGCGCTCAAGCAATATATGGATATAAATATATATATATATTTTATAATAAAGAAAAAGCAAGAAACAAATATTAAAAAGCAAGAAACATATATTAAAAAATACATTTAGATCAAAACAATATAGGCAAACAAAAATAAACAAAATGTATAGAGGTGTAAATACTGGGATTTGTATACCCAAAGAAATCCAAGACTAAAATAAAGCAATAAGCAATAAACAAAAGATTTAAAACTCACTGTTGAGTAAGTTATGCCTGGCTAGGCTGGCGCCAAGTGCACTTCAAAGTGCCTCCTAAATTTCAAAGGTGTCGCTGAAATGCCTCGATAGCGAGGCATTCAGCGACACCAAACACCCACCCCCAGGACGCGTCGTGACTGCTCCAGAGAGAGGTCACATCCGCCACTGCGAGCAGGGCCGGCCCAAGACTTAATGCCGCCTGGGGCGAAGTTTAAAATGCATTCATCTCATTATATATAGAGGATAATAATAAATCCATAGGAATCTTTATAAAAATATTAAAAGCGAATGATTATAGGAAAATCCTTACAAAGTCTATGACGGTGATAAATTCATATAAAAAAGAACTTATTCCCCCAGCATTTAAAAAATGGGAAAAAGATTTGAATAGGGAAATTGATATATCAGATTGGAATCAGGCTTTGAATCTTACAAATAAATATATACACAATCTTAATCTGAATGAACTACAGTTCAAGTTAATGAACAGGTGGTACAGAGTACCAACAATTCTAACAAAAATGTTTCAAAATAATATTCCAAATTGCTGGAGGTGTGGAGCATTGAGAGGAGATGAGCTCCATATTTGGTGGAGTTGCTCCCCTATCTATGGTTTTTGGAAAAGGATTTCCTTCCGACTGGAAAAGATTTTTGGCTCCAAATGGAGACTGACCTCAGACTTGGCATTATTACATTTAAATCCCCCTAAATCTAATAATAAAGATCTCCGACTTCTTTTTCATTTATTACTATCTATTAAAATAGAAATGGCAAGAAATTGGATGCCTACTGAAGGGATTGATTGGAATATAGTTAAAACCCAACTGATTTATCAACTCCAGATGGAAAAAGGAATCTTATCTCAATCAATATGGAACCAAAATAGATATCATTTTTGGAGCCTATGGTCAGACCAAATACAGCAAGGCAGGCTAGATTGACAGATTCTCTAAATTATTAATGTTGATGGCAAATAACTCAATATTTTAATAAAGGATATTAATATAAATCTTGGTGATAATATATAAGCTTAATTAAGGATATGGTCGCAACTGGGGAATGTTTTTTTTTTTTAACATGTCTGAAATGTTTTTGTATCTGTATGTTCTTATTCGTTGATTTAGTGATAACAAACGAATATAAAAGAAATGTATTTTTGTATTTTGTTATAAAAAAAAATAAAATGCATTTTAAACTTCGCCAACACCAGTCAATGGAGCCCAGCTTTCTAATCACAATATGGAAAAATTGCTAAAAAAAAAAAAGTGTTAACATTTAAAAATAATTATGCAGTGATGTCACCAGAGGAACCATACTGTACCAGCAAAATGTAAAAAAACAGAAAAGTCCACAAATGATTAAAATAACTAAAATAAAAAAAGAAAGTTTATTATTACGAGCAAGTGCTAAAATTAGTGCTTTATCTTCTCAAAAATCTCGACAAGAGACAAGAGTTAAAATAACAGCATTTTAAATACCCAAAGGGTTTTTTAATTTTATTAAAAAAAATGAATGGTTTGATGGGGTAAAATAGAGTGGCTGGGCCATACGCACAGATTGACCAAAATGGAGAAAAAAACACACTTCCCAAATGTGGCATTTTAAATCCCAAAGAACCCAACAAACCAATGCATGTGGGGTATCACTGCACTTGGGAGATGTTGCTGAACACATATTGAGATGTTTGACAGTGACATATACCAGCACCTGTATATCTATAACTAAATTACAATTTGTCGCTTCTTGGAATAACGAATTCCCACAATTAGGCCTGGATTTAATCTTTCAGGCACATACTAGAAATTCTAAGATTTTAGTCTCTAGAGACTATTGTGAAATGTTTTTGAAAATACTACATAAGGCCTATGCCACTCCCAAGCTTCGTTATTCCATGGGCCTTACTGACCATTCCCTTTGCCCGAAATGTCAGACATCGGGAGCAGATCTCGTTCATGGCCTATGGTTGTGTGGGTCCATTGCCCTCTTCTGGACCAAATTACAGGCATATATTAAGGAAGTACTGGGTATTTCCTTTCAAGGTACGGTGGAATGGGTGATCTTTGGAATTCCCACAGACTATTCTATTCCCACAGACTCTCCACCGCAGTGCTTTCCAAGCCAGGCCCCTTCTTAACATACTCTCAGCAGTAGGAAAACGAGCCATTCTATCCCAGTGGATATCTTCACAACCACCTTCTTTGGACATGGTCATGTCCCGAGTACAATTTCTGTCCCTATTGGACTGAATTGAATCCACCCTACATAAGGAAAATAAAGTCAAGCATTTCTTTAACAGGTGGTCGCCATACATAGCGACTCTAGATAGATCCACGCAGAGCTCTATTTTTCTAGCTTTCAACACTACTCAATGGTATTCTCTTCTGTGTTGACCCAGGGGAGTCTGACTGTGGAGGCTCTTCTATTCCGCTTATTCTATTGGCCCTTTCCCCTTACTTCCTTCACTATTCAGCGATGTTCCATTATCTCTTTGTGTCTGAGGTGATTTCAATGTCATGTACTCACTTTCAATCCATGAATTGTATTGATTTGTAATGATGATTGATGTCGTAATGCACATTACTTCTGTTATTTCAAATGACACTATCCCGAATAATAAAGAAGTTTTAAAAAAAAAACAGCTTTGGTCCCAAAGGGTACAAAAAGAAAAAATAAGCCCGGTCCTTAAGGGGTTAATTACAGAATTATGCTTCAGTCACATGTAGTGATAGATTTTTTGGAGGTCCATAAGGAGACCAAACTGGTGGCCCGCTCAATCAGATTGTTTCAGGAATTAGAACAGGCAACAAAGGATCCACCTATAATAAAGTGGGAGGATGATCTGTCCATGACCTTTGAGTTTAGGGAATGGATTCAAGGGATCCACTTGGCGAAAAGTACTGTTCACTGTGTCAACCTGATAGAAAAACATTATAAGATTCTGTTTAGATGGTATATGGTTCTAGTTAAATTAAACAAGATAAACCCTGCAAACCCACAAACATGCTGGAGATGTTACAAGGAGATCGGGATGATTAAACATGTTTAAAATTCCAGAGATGAATTTCGTTACTGCATTCGGTACCCTCATCACTCCCCAAATGTTCCTATTCTATTTAGAGCTACCAAATTGGACTAATGAGCAAAAAGGAATATTTTTTCAATTAAGTTAAGCTATAAAGATCTGCATTTCAAGGAAATGGAGATCAGAAGAAGCTCCTCACTGCCGTGAAATAACTACTCAGGTCGATTTCCAAATGAATATGGGAGACAAATGGAGTTTGAATGATACCTTTATTAGCTAACTGAGTAAATATAGATAGCAAGCTTTCAGGACCCCTCAGGTCCCTTCATCAGGCATGTTATACAATAATGTGAAAAACCTCTCTTTAAGTATCAGACAAATAGCATGGTTACAATTGGGAAGCAGATAACATCAAAATGTCTAAGACAAGGTTCTTTGATCAGTCAATAGTGTTAAAATCAGAGGTGGATTGGAGTCATAAAAGGAGGTGTCAGGAGGTCTTCACAACTCTAATGGGGTCAGGTTGTGTGCATGTCTGGTTTGTTATCTGCAAAGTGATAATGGGATATAAATTCCCTATCCCGGTTGAGGCCAGCATTTAAAGAGTTAAATTTAAGTATTAATTTAACCTCCCATATTTTTCTCTCCCTCTGGGTTTTGAATAGTCCCATTAATACAGCCAGTCTGATGTCACTGATGCTATGTCCATTTTGGCAAAAATGTTCTCCCACTGGTGTCTCTGCTCTCTTGTTGTTGATGTGGAATCTGTGTGAATTAAACCTTTTATGCAATGGCTGGCCTGTTTCACCCACGTAGAGGGCTGTTGGACACTTTGCACACATAATAAGGTAGACCACATTAGAAGATTTGCAGGAGAAGGCACCATTGATCTTATGGAGTGTGTTAGAATTTGGTATAGGCACCATGTCCACGGTGTGGATGTGTGCGCATGTTTTACACCTTCCTTGTAGGCAGGGGAAAGTGCCATTTTTTGTGGACTTGTTCAGGGCACTCTTGGTTAATAGATGTTTAAGATTGGGGGGCTGTCTGAAGGAAAGTAGGGGAGGCTGTGGAAAAATTTCCCTGAGTCTGTCGTCGGTGTGTAGTGTTGCTTGAAGTTCTTTAGATATTTTGCGTAGGGCTTCTACCTGGGGGTGGTAAGTGACAACCAGGGGCACACGGGTTCCAGTATGATGTTCTTTGTACTTTAGTAATTTTTTTCTGGGAATGTTGGTGGCCTTCTGTATCTGGTTGTCAATTATCCTGGCATTGTAGCCCTGGTTCATAAAGTCTCCCCTTAGTTTCTGGAGCTGTTTGTCGCGATCTGCTGTGTCAGAACAGATGCGGTTGTATCGTATGGCCTGGCTGTATATGATAGAGTTTTTTGTATGTTTAGGGTGGAAGCTGTTGTTTTTAAGGTAAGTCGGTCTGTCTGTTGGTTTGCGATACAGGGATGTGTGGATGGTATTGTTCTTAATGCTGATGGTGGTGTCCAGGTGGTGTCCAAATGAATATGGAGAGAGGATTCTATTTTCTAAAGAGGGGAATATGGATACTTATCAGAAAATATGGGAAGGATGGTTGAATATAGATAAGAACAATATCTGAGGGACAAACAATAATTAAATTGTAAAAAATGTATAAGAGATAAGATCTGTTGAGCCCTACCATATCCCCTGCCCCCCCAGGTGCACAACAGAATGAATATCGACATCAAGGCATGTCAGCAGCACCGATTATGTTTTAGCTGGCCGCTGTCTTTGATGATCGGTTTGGCAGCGGGCATTTTTTGGGGGGGAGGGCTTTCCTCCTGTGATCCATGGCCAGCGCTTCCATGGATCCTGCAAAGCCGCCGATCACAAAGTTTTTGCAGGTAACAGCAACCTGTACATGTACGGGCTTTGTCACCAATGCGGTGCATCGTGACCCTGTACATGTACGGGCTTTGTCGTGAAGGGATTGAAGGAACATTCAAATGTCCCACAAAGCTCCACCAACAAACAATGCACCCAAAACAAAACTAAAAGACCTAACCATCTCACCTGCTGTATATAAGCGTGTTGGATGCCCCATTCCAAAGCCATGGGCATTAATATAGTGTTGCACCCTCCCTTTGTTTTTTTGCACAGTGGCACCGTCATGCTGGAACAGGAAAGGGGCTTCCCCAAACTGGTGCCAAGTTGGAAACATACAATTGTCTAAAATGACTACAATGCTGCAGCATTAACATTACCCTTCACTGGAACTAAGGGCAATAAAAAAATTGCCCCATTCTCCAACAAACTTTAGAGTAGGAATTATGCATTCCAGTAGGTAGCATAATCCTGGCATTTGCAAAACCCAGATTCATCCATCAAACTTCTACATAGTGAAGAGTGATTAATCACTCCAGAGAATGCATTTTCACTGCTCCAGAGTGCTGTGATGGTGTGCGTTACATCTCTCCAGTCAACACTTCTTATTGTGCATAGTAATCTATGGCTTGTACGCATCTACCTGGTCGTGAAATCCTGTTTCATGAATTCAGTACTTGCGCTGAAGTCACTACCAGAGGAGTGATCGTATCAGGGTCGGATTAGCCTGCCGGGAACTGGGAGATTTACCTTTGGCCTGGCCAATCGAGCAGTACTGCTGTCTATGCCTAATGCGGTCTGCAGATTACTGCTATGGAGCTCCTACACTGTGTGAGAAAACTCTCTTTTTCTTGCCCAGGTTCCTACTTCCCATGGGTGGGAAAAGAGAGTTTCCTCACACAGTGTGTGAGAGCATCACAGTGGTAAGCAGCAGGCCTGCATTAGGAGGCTTTTGGGCCACATAGACATGTGTGGCCCCAGTGCTGCTCGACTGGTCCCCGGACCACAGAAATGTGAAGGCGCGTTAAGGGGATGTGGAAGGTTGAATGAATGAGTGAGTGAGTTAATAAAGAAATGTATAAGAGTTTGGGTTCAGAAGTGTCACAGGCAGGCTGTTTAGAGGCAGAGGTGGCACAGGCAGACTGTTTAAGGGGCACAGGTGACAAAGACAGGCTGTTTAGGGGCAAATATGACACAGTCAAACTGTATAAGAGAAAGAGTTAACACAAGCATGCTGTTTGGTGGTATAGACAAGCTGTTTGGGGATGAAGATGGGACAGACATGTTTGGAGAAACAAGTTGCACAGACAAGCTTTTTGGGGGCAAAGGTGGCACTGTCGGACATGTTGCTTGTAAAGTTGGGGCCCTTGATCTCACCTGGATCATCCACCCTATTGAAAGACTACATGTCTTTCAAATATTGCATCTTCCTTTGGCTGGAAAGAGAGCTAAAGAAGCAATCAACGATTGTTTCTTTTACTCAGCCAGTGTTGCTGAAATGCCTCAAGTCTAAACGCTCTTTCCAGTGGCAGGGTGCCTCCACATACAGTCTTTTAATAGGATGAATGCGACTGCTCCTGAACGAATGCCTCACTGTCAATGCATTCAACACCATTTGAAATACCCTGGGGTGTTTAGTTTTCAAAAATATATGGTTTGATGAGGGTGAAGTTAATTGGTCAGCTTCAAAGATATCCCAAATAAGACAGGGGCACAGGATGACCAACTGTCAACATTTCAAACTAAACAATGGTTCTCCCAAATGTGGCATTTTAGCCCCTTAAGAACTTGACAAATCCATGCATGATGTTGTCACTTATTTGGGTGTTGTTTTGCAGTGACATATACCAGAAGCTGTAATAATTAATGTACAATGTGTGTGAAAAAAAAACACAAAAACAATTACTATCACACATTTTGACAAAGGCTGGTGGTAGAATAAGTGCATGAAAAGTGTAAAGGTACCACCTTTTGAAATACCTAGGGGTGTCCAGTTTTCAAAAATACATTGTTTGATGGAGGTAAATTGAATTGGCCAGCTTCAAAGATGTCCCAAACAAGGACATGGGCACAGGATGACCAGATGTCAAAAGTTGAAAAGCTGTATTGGACATGTCTCAAATGTGGACTTTCACCCCCCAAACCAAGCGACAAAGCTATGTATGAATGGTATCACTTTACCCAGGAGATGTTGTTGAACACATATTCACATAAACATTAGTAAAAGTATACCAAAATTGCAATGTGTGTGAAAAAATTGATAATCTTGAAAAAATAAAAGTGAAGAATTTTTATTTTGAAATGGTAATTCACTACTTGTGTTTATTGCTGTATAACTTGCAAAAAAACCTATAAAAACATTGGATATTTCTTAACCCAGGACAAATATTAGAATCTATTTAGCATTTTTTTCATTAGATTTTGTAGATGAGTAAAAGATTTTTCAAAAAAAGTCAGAAAAAGTGGTTTGTCTTTCTTTTCAAATTTGAAATAGACAAATACACATAAATAATAACATAATACATAAACTACCCTACAATCCAACTGAAAACATCAGAAAATTTGTTAAAAAGAATGATTATTATATTACTTAAGAGAGTGTGTTTAAACACTTACATATAGAATACATGAAAGTTCATACCTGGGATCTTCACAAGGTAGGCTACCCAGAGGTGTCCCATTTTTGGGGAAGTGATTTCATTTGGTATGGCTAGTTGCACATAGGGACAAGGGTAGACACACATAGAGGTATACCCTTTAGCCAGATAGCCTTTATTGGAAGGAGAAGAGGGCATAGGGTAGGTAGGAATGGGGCATAGCCAAAAACTGCTTTCCTGAGAAAAAAATAAACTGACCCAGAGACCCAGTGAAGCACACCTGCTGGTCAAACCCTGAGAGTTCCCAGGTGTTCTGATAAACAAGGGCACTCCTGTGATATGCTAAAACTTAAAAAAGAATATATGTGCATATTATATTATGAATATAGTGTCAGCTACAATGTTGCCAAATAATAATTATTTGTATTAATTGATTTGTATAACACCACCATATTTTGCAGAGTTGTACAATAGGTAAACATGATTTGACAAGAAGTGCATCAGATAACAATTTGGATTTACTGAAATAAAACATAAGGAGGACCTGCTAAAAGAAGTTGGGAGTGAATGGACCAGCCACACAACTGTATCTCAATGAATACATTGTTTCAATATGATCACTATATATTTGTAAAGACTGACTGAATAGTAATAGAGAATGCCAGACATTCCAAAGGAAAGCCTTTAAAAAGTATTGTATATGAGCATGAAAGTTAGGGATTATAGAATAAGAAAAGTCATAAGATTAACGGAGAGACCAGGAGTGTATTTGGCGATAATTGAGGACAGGTATGTAACTTAACCACAATGAAAATCTTTGTAGGTGAGTCAGGGTTTTAAATTGAATCTTGTAGTGCCTAAGGAGCACCTAATGGACGAACTAACAGAGGGGTAGAATTAGTAGGATACCAAATGTCAACAGCACTAATGATTAATTGGAAGAGCTCTTGACTGGTATGAGGGTTTAGACTGATGGCAGTAAGGATGTGAGCCAGGGATGATGGTTGCACCATTGGCATTAAGGAAAACTCTTAGAGGACTGTTAGTAGGTAATTTAGACAGAATACGTTTTAGAAATCATGGAGACATCCAGTTTCATTCAGAGAAGAGTAATGATAATGCAATGAAAGCATGAAGGTGGTAGTCTGAGATGGAAAATTATGTTAGATGTTGAGCAAGTAATGTACTCTGGAATTTGAACAGTTAAGTATAATGTTATCCTTCTAGTGAGTAATGTGATGTGCTCTGGCATTAAAGGAGCTAGACTATATGGGGCTGGAACCACGCCTGTCTGCTCCTGTCATTGCGATTTACTATGATTGACAGATCTAGTGGCTGACAAAAGGTGAAAACCAGCAATGACCACTGAAGACTTTTTAAACTATAGCCAAGCTGAAATGGAAAATACAAAAGTCAATGACAAACCTTATTTAATGTCTGAAAATATTTTCAACTTCTATTAACAAATATAATGAGTCCAATATTAATGTTTACTGTGGTCTTTGTGTAACGGACAAACATGACATGACATAGACCTTGATGTTGTTAGTCCTTCTTCCGGCAGGTTCACCAGTTTGACCTGAACCCTTGCCCCCAGTTCTGACAGATTTAACTTGAAAGCCTTGACGATTACCTAATATCCTCCCAGCTGTGGCTAGCCAGGTGTCTAGCCAACAGCCATGTTTTTTTTATTTTTTAAATATTTTACTAGTCACATAGTGATTAGAAAGCTGGGATCCATTGACTTGCATGGTAGAATGCCGTACCTGTATTCAACCAGCAAGTGGAGTCAGAGTTCTCTAGAGTCTTATTTTTTTTACAGGACGCACCGCCATTTTGCTCCGGAGCAGTCACAGCACGTCCAGGGGTGAGTGTTCGGTGTCGCTGAATGCCTCGTGATCGATGCATTTCAGCAACACCACTGAAGTTTAGGAGGTGACCGTTGATTGCCTCCTAAACTTTTAAACGAGCGTCCGCCACCATACAGTGTATGGCGGATGTTGACGCCCAAGGGTTAGACATGGCCCATGATGCCGATTTTGCTGTAATGCCTTGATGTTTAAGCGAAGAAAGTGATCGTTAAGGGGTTAAAACATTTTTTTATATTGCAGCAGAGCTAAGTGTGCCAATTCGACTGGTTGCTGGTGCCCGCTGCTTCACTGCTGAGCGCCGTAATATGACGTCATATTTCGGCGCCCAGCAGTGAAGTAGCGGACACCAGCGAGCAGCTTTTAAACGCTGTCTTCTTTTTTTGACACAGGGAGAATGAGGGGCACCGTACGGTTGCTAGGCGCCCCTCTCTCTCCTCCGCATCAAAAAACAAAAAGACAGCGTTTAAAAGCTGCTTGCTGGTGCCCGCTGCTTCACTGCTGGGCGCCGAAATATGATGTCATATTACTGCGCTCAGCATGAAATGCCAGCGCCAGGACCAGGACGGAGGTAGAGGCCTCGTGGAGGAGAATGAGGGGCGCCGAGCAGTTGCTCAGTGTGGTGTAATGCAACCTCTCTCTCCATTCATAAATACTAAATCCAGCACAGCTCCCGTCCTTTTTGGTTTTTCTACCAATTGCCTAGTTACTGTCAAGTTACTATTTTTCAACTTATTTGTCACAATGTGTTGTGGTTTAGCTTTTTCTATATTTTCCAAAATTCCTTTCCCATCTTCCCAAATCTAACCTCTGCCCTAAACCTACACTAGCTACATGTTAATGCTATCTTCACCCCCACAATCTTAAAATCTCCTCAAACCCTCTAACCCTCACCCCCAGTACAAAAAACCCTTTATAACTGAGATGCAGCCCATCTCTACTAGTTGACTGTAAAGTCTGCCCAGTTTTGCAGTTTTGCAGCCATACATTTATCCCCCAAAGCTACCGCTGCCTCCCTGATGTAGGGCCTGGTACAAGTAATATTCCTTAAAACATTACCTTGGTGGTCCTTTCCCTAAGTTTGTCACCTAGTGCCCAGAATTCCTTTTAAAGGTCTTCCAACTGCCATTGACTTTGTCATTAGTACCAATGTGGACTATGACCGCTCAATCATCACCACTCTACCAAAAATGTCTACATATATTATATAGAGTCATCCCAACCATTCTTGCAAATATGCATATTAGTGTTGCCCCTTCATGATACATAATGCATTTGGCGAACTGAACTCTCCTGGAAACTATGGCTTTGGTGGAATAAAAACCCCAGAGATTCTGTGCTTGTCCATAAATTACATTTAGATCTGTTCCTCTATAGAATGCTAACACCTAACAAATCCTATCCCATCCCCCTTTTTCCCAAAACAATCACACAACTGACAGGTTTTTGTTATGTATGGCAGTTAGAAGTTTAATAAAGCACAATATTCAAATATTTTATACAAGCTTGACAATTTTTGACAATTGATGATTTTTATTTGATTATAACACATGCTTTAACACACTGTTGTAGCTTTTCTCAAGCAAATACATTTCCATTTTCACTTTCTTTGTCCTTTACACAGTGCTTTTTAAGTACATTTGATATCATTCAAAAATTTGGACACAAATCGGTCACTTGCACATTATAATATGCAAAACATATATACATACATTGCTCTAAATACAAATTTAAAGAGAGAATATGTGCCGACATTATTCACCAGTCTACAAAAAGTTAATTACATCGACAAATGTGTTTCTGTTACTTTGACCATATGTAGCTCAGTAATGGTATATGTTTTGTTATTTATCACATCCAACCTGTAGTTGTCAGACTAGAAACTTAGAAACATAGACTTTGACGGCAGATAAGAACTTTTCAGCTCATCTAGTCAGAATTACCATATTTCTATCCCATGCTTGTTTAAATTCCTTCATTGTAGAATCTCTAGTATCTTGTCAAATCAGAATGCTCAGTGATAAGGTAAGGCAGATTAGAAGGTAAATATAATAATGTATAACTGATAGAGACTAGTGATAATTTGCACAGTCCGTGGAAAGAACTAATTTGCTATCAACTCATTGTTTCTTGTTCATTTAATGAACCAGGGATGTTTTTTTTATTTACCATGTCATCAAGGCTCTACCAAATCTTTGGACAGAATAGGATATGAAATTTCAGCTTTCAAAAGCAAGGGGTTATAAGAACAGACGCTGGAGATAAGAAGCACCAAAACCTCAATTGGGATAATACCCACCAGGAGCTGCTGCAGAAACTCCACCAGGTGGACTACAAGGTAGTATTCTATAATGGTCTCTACTTAAAGACCTGGATGTCAATGTGATGGCTCATATGACGAACCAATGTACGTTTCCACACAGAATGATCTGGGTTTGGTCACTGTCCCACATATTTTGGAATTTTAGGACAGATGGTGTAACTATTTATTGAGATATTCATTTGCTAAGAGTCCAGTTTACAGTACATACTGCAGCCGGTTGAAGGCATTTGGCATTGATGCAACAATCCAGATACTGGTCTTGTGGCCATTTTCTCCCAGAGCCCAACATCACTAGTAATCTTATGTGTCAGCATAAACCGGAGAGGCTGTAGATTTCTTGAAGGTTGGCAATGCACACTGTTTGGCGATAGATATGATGTCAAGATTATAAAGCATAACATTTTATGTTCCATCAGTAGCAAACTCTATGTATGTGCCAAAGTGAAAGGGTAAAGTTTTCAACTTTTTTCATTAGTTCCTATAAATACTGTATTTCATACAGCGTACATTTCGCCTCTCTGTATCTTGCTTTAGCTTGCCATCCAAAGCATGAATGTAATTAAGAGACTCGGCAGGGTGGTGGATGGCTCCAAACCCAGGCACAGTATTAGCACAAGTCCTGAAGACGCAGAAACAAACACGCTTCTCTGGTCACGGATAATCCTCTTCACGGTGTTACAAAACTAGAAAACAAAGCAAATATTTGTGAGAGTGCTTACAGTATTAACTGTCAGAAGCAAACCAGGCTTGTGAATTCCATTCTCACAGTCTTTACAATCTCTTATTCAAAGTGATAGGTAGCTGTTACTTAAAATACACAACAATGCACAATAGCCTTACTATCTTAATACGACGATGGGAAGTACTTAAGTGCAGGAGATCAAACTTCCCAGCTCAGGGTACAGGTTGAATATCTCGGTGGTATACCGATTGTATTTGGATAAAGTTGGGTGCAATGTCAATATGGTCATTACATTTGTTTAAAGTAAAGACACAGAGTCATGAAGATAGTCCCATTTCCCCAGCTATACCCCCTTCTACCCTATATAAGGCGCAGGAGTGGAGAAAAACTGTTGAACAAAAGTATATATTTTTGAAAGTTGACATCCCAAAGTCTTTTACTAGGGGCATTTTAACTCTTTTTATTTCACAATTTTAGCACCAGTCTGTCCTAAACATTGCAGTAAAATTTCATTTATTTTCATTTTTAACAAACCCATTCTGTCCAGACAGAATATTTCATTATATTTCTTTTCCGGAGTATGTGAAATTACTGAAACAACTTGTGATTTGTATTCAGAAACACTCCCCGAGTACAGGAATATACATGGGTAGGGTATGTCTTTTAGGCACTGCGGGTTCAAAATTGGAACATGCACATTAAGTTTTCAGACATGACAGATCAGTCAGATTTGTGTTCAGTAACACCCCTACAAGTACAGCAATACCCCACATGCATGGATACGAAATGTATCTCAGACATTGTGGAGTCAAAACATGCGCATTTCAGTGTTTAACCTTGGAATTTTGACAGATCACTTACTGGGCCCATGTGTCATTTGAGACACAGTAAAGGTCTCAAATATCAATGTAACTCCATAATACTATATATATACACACAAAGCCCAAGGACCCCCTTACTTTTTAGTTTAGTGAAAATAGGGTTTAGGTGATAACACACTAGAATCCAGTTGGTGGATAGTTATAGTGTACGGTTCGATGTTCGGTTACAGTACTGTAGAGCGCTATTGTTAGGGATGGTGATCAGATTAGGTCCCTGGCGATTGAAGTGAGATGGATCAATGATTAGTGACCAAAAAGGTCATTAATCAATGGTCTCATAGTAGTTAATTAGGTGATTATTAGGCAGACCAGAAACAGCAGTGGCCCGTACAAAACGGGTATTAACCCCTACAAAGCCGTATAGGGGGGCTCAGGTTGACTGTGCTGGTCTGCCTGGGGGGCATTTTTTTGCATGACATAACAGCTATATCACAGAACCAATGAGGCCACTTGGGCATGATGTACCTGGTATGTCACCGGACGCGAATGGGTTAAAGAAACAACTGTGGCAATCAAGCCAAATATTAACTGTGCAACATCCAGGGACAAGGCCTAGGGCGGCAGGTCCAGGGAGGCAGATCACCCTCTTAGATGGTCAAGTCCACCGGTGTCCCACTGCACAATAGGCCAGATCTGTGTTCTCCTAACCAGCTTATTTATGCTGTGGAGGCTATGCTAGCTCATAAACTTCATTAAAAAGGTTCCGTGAGCCTTTAAGACCCTGCATGCTTGGATATGACATCATATGCCGGCACTCATTTTCAGATGTCCAGCACCTTTCTTTGTATTTGGGATGTGAATCACGGAGGCGGGGTGGCTGGAAGTGCAGCCCTAGGTCAGGCCTACGGCACCACCCAAGGTAAATATGTCACAGGTAACATCTTATCATTAGGATATTTTACTTTTCATCAACACAATACCATAATTTCAGCTTGTTCCTCATGTCAAGAAAGAGGTGACTTAGATATCCATTGTCGGCCCTTTCTAAAATGTCTTAATTACAGCTTGTATATCAATCAACGTGGGGCACATGTACATAGAGGAAAAAATAAATAATATTGGTGCAATATAATAAAACCAATATTATGCTGTGTGGGATATAAATGCCGCTCACAAACAAACGTGATGAAGCAGGCCCATCAGAGGATTCAGTAAAATTCCTTTTAATGGCTTCTTAAAATCTGTAGAATAGATAGACTACAATAGTGCAGTATCTTAGTGTAGATGATAGAAAAAAACAGAATACACTTACAATAAACAGCAGCACATCATGAAAAGATGTGCACAAGAGTTTGAATAACAAGGGTCCAAATGGATCCGATAAAAGCTCGAAGTTTTTGGTCTCTTATCTCTCTCAACGTGTTTCGCCTATGTCATTTGGCTTCCTCAGGGGAATTGGTATATTTATTCAAATAGTCAAAAAGAGCTTGTATATGACTCTGTATATTTATTTTAAATCCTTTATGAGACAAAATATATCAAATATTGTTTCATATAAATGAACACGGTTTAAAATGAAAGCCCTGATTCTGTTGAAAAAAAATAATTTCTGATGGTACAATAAACAAGTGAGAGCTAAACCATAGTTGAAAAGGACATAGCAAAAGCTCTAAAACCGCTTTGATAATGTAAAAAAATGTAAAACAGCCTTGGACATTAAAGGGACAATTTCCTGTCCCTGAAATACCCACTAAAGAAGGATGCAGCCTCTGTGAGTAATTGAATATGCATCCTGCAAAAACTAAAAAATAAAGCACCGCCCGAGGTAGAAGCTGCAGTTCTGCAGCTGTCCTCCATAGTCTGATTTTCCCTGCATTTGCACGGAGGGGCTAAACATGCAGTGTTTACCAATGCAGCCCTGGAGCTCACTGGTGGTAAGTGTATCAAATGCAAGGACATGTCTTTAGCCGAACACATCACCTGCACAGAAAATACATGGGGGCAGGCAAAGGGGCAAATGCATTTGGGGGGAATCTGTAGAATCTGTAGCATTAAAGAAACATATATGTTGCCTTATTATATATATTCAAATAAAATTGTCACTAAATGAATCATAGAAAATCAGTTGGCATAAATGGCAAATCCAAACAATAAACTAGAATCACCAGGAAATTAATCAGGAGCTTTACAAGAGCATATCACTAGCTTAAATAATGCATTAAATATTGTGAAAAAACAATTGCCCTTACACACAACTGCCCATACACATTGTCCTTACACATGCCTGCCCACATATACACTAACCATATATACACACACGTATATACTGCCCTTACACATGCCGACCCATACACACATATGCACTGCCTTAATACAAACACACACACAAACATATCCGCTACCCATATACACATATATATACTTTTGTGCTCAATAGTTTGCATACCCTGGCATGAATTGTGAAATGTTGCCATTAATTTTTAAAATATGACTGATCATGCAAAAAAATCTTTTATTTAAGACTAGTGATCATATGAAGCCATTTATTATCACATAGTTGTTTGGCTCCTTTTTAAGTCGTAATGATAACAGACATCACCCAAATGGTGATTAAAAGTTTACATACCCTTGAATGTTTATCCTTGTTACAGACACACAAGGTGACACACTCAGGTGAAATGGCAATTAAATGTTTTCCCACACCTGTGGCTTTTTAAATAGGAATAGTGTCTGTGTATAAATAGCCCATGAGTTTGTTATCTCTCGTGAGGATGTACTGAGCAGGCTACATGCTAAGCCATGGGGAGAAGAAAAGGACTGTCAAAAGACCTGCGTAATAAGGTAATGGAACTTTATAAATATGGAAAAGGATATAAAAAGATATCCAAAGCCTTGAAAGATTTCAGCCACAACTGCCAGAAGAATTGTTTGGGATACAAAGAAAAACCCATAGGTAACCTCAGGAGAAATACAGGCTGCTCTGGAAAAAGACAGTGTGGTTGTTTCAAGGAGCACAATACGACAATACTTGAACATGAGCTGCATGGTCTAGTTGCTAGAAAGAAGCCTTTACTGCGCCAATTCCACAAAAAAGCCCGCTTACAATATGCCTTGACACCCCTCACAGCTTTTGGCACACTGTAATTTGGAGTGACGAGACCGAAATAGAGCTTTATTGTCACAACCATAAGTGCTATGTTTGAAGAGGGGTCAACAAGGCCTATACAGAAAAGAATACCATCCCCACTGTGAAGCATGGTGGTGTCTCACTGATGTTTTTTTGGGGGAGGGTGAGCTCTAAAGGCACAGGTAATCATGTGAATCTTGTGAAAATTGATGGCAATATGAATGCATTCTTCTGCACAAAAGCTGCGCATGGGACGTTCTTGGACCAGCACCACAATGACCCTAAGCACAAGGCCAAGTTGACCCTCCGGTGGTTACAGCAGAAAAAGGTGAAGATTCTGGAGGGGCCAGCATAGTCTCCTGACCTTAATATCATTGAGCCAGTCCTGGGAAATCTCAACCTACAGTTCATTATGAATCCCATAAGAAATAAAAGAAAAGCTTGCCTGCTCACTCATGTTTTCTTTAAAAAAATGGTACATATATTACCAAGTCTCCAAGGTTATGCAGACTTTTGAACACAACTGTATACTATCCTTACACATGTCTGTCTATACACACACATATACACTTCCCATATACATACATATACACTGCCCTTACACACGCCTACACACACATTTAGACTACCCATACACACATACACACTGCGGCGGTACGGGCTGTGGATCCACACTGTAGAAATCAGAAAAGGCGCCTCCTAGTGGAGATGGAGAGCTCAGCAACCAGCGCAACAGAGATGTTAACAGAGAACAGCAGAATCAGCAACGTAGATGGGTTCAGATAGTACAGGAACAAAAATAGTCAGGCAAAAGAGTAGTCAAGGTCACAAGCATAGGTCAGGGCAGGCGGCAAACCACGTAGGTCAGGAACAAGCCGAAATCAATGAACCAATATATATATATATATAAGCAAGTCAAACGCTAGTGTAGGCAATAAGGCACTATCACAGGCAAAGGTGTAGTGCCAACTGAGGGTTTAAATATCCCTTCGTCAAACTGGATCCTCCTACCCACCTAATTAGGGGGAGGAGAAAAAACATAAATGTCGCTTTAGGAAGCAACATGAATATTCATGACTTATTCTCATGACGTCGAGACGCGCACACATCAAGATCCCTTGATCTCTGCAGGGACGCGCATCAGTGGGTGGGATATATTAGGAAGCAAGTGAACATTTTGTCCTCTATGTTAATGTGTCAGAAGCAGGAAAAATGGGCAAGCATAAGAATCTGAGAGACTTTGACAAGGGCCATATTGTGATGGCTAAACGACTGGAACAGAGCATCTCCAAAATTGCAGCTCTTGTGGGGTCTTCCCGGTCTGCAGTGGCCAATACCTATCTAAAGTGGTTCAAGGAAGGAAAAGTGGTGACCCGGTGACATGGTCTTGGACGGCCAAGGCTCATTGATGTACCTAGAGGGAAGGCTGGCCCGTGTGGTCTAATCAAACAGACAAGCTACTGTAGCTCAAATTGTTGAAAACGTTAATGCTAGTTTTGATAGAAAGGTGCCAGAACACACACGCAGTTAGTTGCGTATGAGGGCAGACCAGTCAGGATGCCCATGCTGACCCCTGTCTGGACCACGGAGCAATAGAAGAAGGTGGTCGCTTACCTGGAGAACACATGGCACCAAGATGCACTATGGGAAGAAGGCAAACTTGCGAATGGCAGTGTAATAATGTCCTGCTAGGAAACCTTGGGTCCTGTCATTTATGTGGATGTTACTTTGACACACACTACCTACCTAAGCATTGTTGCAGGCCATGTACACCCTTTCATTGACACTGTATTCCCTGATTCCAGCAGGATAATGCACCCTGGCACAAAGCAAAAAAGGTTCAGGAATGGTTTGAGCAGTGGCGTCTCCAGCTTTCATATTTAGGGGGGGCACATGGGGGGCCAGGGACCAAAGTAGGGGGGCCAATTATAAAACGGTACATATACACTATATATATACACACGTTAGACGTGCATTTTTAACTACACAATATGTATTTATCTCTTTGAAGTAAAGACTGTGATTAAAATATGATTTCAAAATAACAGCTAAAGTGACAGTTATTTTTCATTCTTTAATATTAGCCCCTGCTGACAATATATATAAATATTAGACCCTGCTGCAGATATATAGAAATATTACACCCTGCTTCTGATATATATATATTAACCCCTGCTTCGGATATATATTAATATTAACCCCTGCTGCGGATACATACTTATATTATACCCTGCTGCCGATATACATAAAAATTATACCTTGCTGCCAACATATATTAATATTAGCCCCTACTGCCGATATATATTATTAGTCCCTGCAGCCAATATATATAAATATTAGCCCCTGCATCCAATATTTATTGATAATAGGCCCTGCAGCCAATATATATTAATATTAGCCCCTGCTGCCGATATATATAAATATTAGTCCCAGCTTCCGATATATTTGCCACACTGACTGCAGATCAGGGGAAGACCACGAGAGTCAGTCCTGCACCGTGACATTGAGAGGTCCTCTCCCCTGTAATCATCTCCAGAGTCCCTTTGTCCCCTCATTCACTAAACCATACCGCTCTTTTACTTACACCCTGTAGTTCAGGTATAGATCAAATAAACAACACATGGAAACAGCACACGCAACTGAATGAGATAAAAAAAAAACTTTATTTGCAGTTATACATAAATAATGTATGGAAACATAGCAGATACAGATCAACAGAATTTGACACACTATTTGACATCCAAACAACTATAAATCATTTTTATCACATTATTAAAATCCCAGAAATCAAAAAAGGCCCAAATAAATTAAGGAGATTAGACATAATGGAAACTTCAACAAAACTTTTAGCCATTGATGCATCACAACCATCTTAGCGCTGCGTCACCAAACGAACAAATGAACGTCTCATCACAGATACCACAATGCCTGCGGCTGCATATAACTAAGCTGAGTACCACTTGGTCTGAGAAGGCCTGTGAAACCAAAGGGGAAGAGCGTCCTGTATAATGAAATCAAGAATTGAGTTTTACAAACTCTGAACCAACGTCTAACTTTTAATAATATATTCAGATTGAAATAAGAGTAAATAACACAAAACCTTTACTTTTCCTCTCACTGATTTCTAGGCCTAGAAAGTTTTGTCCTCTGAAGTGACCACAAAATCTGGATAAATAAAAATTACAAAGTTCTATTTAACCCTCTACAGCAAGTAAAGTGCCAGGAAACAGATGACCAAACTCATATCAGGACAGGCTCTGCCACACTGACACCCAAACACATACCCCAGGGCAGGCTCTGCCACACTGACACCCAAACACATACCCCAGGGCAGGCTCTGCTGCCACATGGACCCCCACATCAGGATGGGATAACCATATAAAATTTTTGCAATACACCCTTGTGTATTGATTTATTTGATGCCCCCAGCCAGCCCCCTCCCTTGTGTATTGATTTATTTGATGCCCCCAGCCAGCCCCCCTCCCTTGTGTATTGATGCACCAACCCCTTGTACTGGTTAATATAATGGCCCCCATACCCATGTGTATTAACCCCCCCGTTTGTGTATTGATATATGTGACATCCTTCTAACCACCCTGATGTGTAATTATGTCCCCAGCCACCATCTTTGTGTATTATTTACTTTTCCCAATGCAGCCCCCACCTTGTTAATGTCCCTCCTTCTGTCACCTCCACTATTTATTTAAAATAAAATACTTTTTTGCTGGCCTTCATTCTTGCACTGTAACAGCAGACTGCTCTTCTCCCTCATGCTCTTCTCCCTGTCAGGCAGTGACAAGCAACTGTTCTGTAAGAGCCCGCCCCCTTCAAAGGGCGGGACGAAGAGCCTCAGTCAGTGATTGGCATGCCAGCAATCCATTAAGCAGCCAGCGGAGGCGGTTTTACAGCCACTTTGAAACTGTCAGCCGCATCGGCTGCAATTGTGTTCAATGGTATAGCGTTTCAATTGGGGGGGCACACTGGGGGGCACAGCATAATGTAGGGGGGGCCATGGCCCCCTCTGGCCCCCCCCTGGCGACGCCCCTGCAAGGGAGATTCTTAAAGCACATCGTGCAGACGTGCCGGCAGCGGGGGCTGTTTACGCGCATCGCCGCTGCACGTCTGCGCGATGTGCTTAGACAACCTCCCGTGCCGGCACTCCCCCCCGTGGGAAGTGCTGGCAGGGGAGGCTGTCTGAGCGTATCGGAGAGTAGGCTACAGGTCCCCTGCACCGCTGCGGGGGATCTGTATCCTAACCCCGCTGCCCCCGCTGCACTGCATGTCCCGGGCGTTGGGCGCTAGACCCCGTATATAGGCCGCACCCCCACTTTAAAGACTTAAAGTGGGGGAAAAAAGTGCAGCCTATATTCGAGCCAATACGGTATATTCAACTGTGTATTTTACTTTGAAAGTAATTGGGCTTTTTGCCATTGAAGCTAAAACTTTAAAAAGTCACTCAGTAGTCGTTACTGAGCTCTTCCATTTGAAAACAATGTAATGACATACTGGGTTACTCATTTTGTTACCCAAGTCTGTCTTATTATAGAGATTTGTATATTGTTAATTTTATTGCTAATTTGTTTTATTTTCTCAGTTAATTCTGCTATTTTCCATAGTGGTGTGTTCGCATACACAAATGTTCATACCCTGGAAAAAAGTTAACATATTAGGGAAATTGTAATTTTTCTATCTTTTTTAGACAGTTTTGACATAAAGTGATTTGTTTAGATTTATATCCAGTTAAAAGCTCAAAGGTGAAAAACACGCCTTGTCATATAAAAAATATATTGCATACATTGTGAATCAATATTACAACAAAAATGTATCCAGCCCCGAAATTGCATCCAGAATCCATGACAACTTTGCACATATATTAGCATTTTGGTGCCCTTTAAGCACATGAACGGCTTTCAAGCTCTATCACCACCAGTTAGTTTTGTGCTCTACCATGTCAAGAAACGTTGATGTCACTTTGATGTTGGCTCTTTGGAAACAATGTTATAGTTGGAAGCAGTTATTAGTTATTTTGTGGCGAGTGACCACAAAATGATGTTGCCCAAAGATTTCTATTGCAACAATAATATAAAACGAAGAGACTGCAGTTACATTTCTCCAAACCCAATAATTTGTTGCACATCAAGGGTGATGGATACAACGAAAACCTTTGTATTTGGTATTGAAGATGAAAAAATACAAAGAAAAGGAAAGTATTTATGTGAGGGTCATATGGAATCAGTGTAATGGAGTAGGCTGGACAGGCTTTAGTTTTTAGGGCACTAGCCAACCTGTGTCTCTGGAACACATGCACTTGTTTTATACCATGAGGGGAAAAAGGTGGCTGCCGTATATGGTCAGACGGGCCCTCGGCCCAAACTGCTTTGGACCTATTCTAATTCGCAATGGCAACCCCTGTAGTTGAGTCACTGATTTCTCTGTGTAATACCCATTAATTCAGCAAACAATTATAAGTAATACATAGCAAAATATGGGCTAGTGCAACAGTTTGGAAGCTTAATTCAAGGCCAGGAGGCATGAATGAAGATCCATCTGTCATCTAAAAGTGAGATACCTTGAAATTCGCCAAGATCAAAATTATTGTGGTTGGTAACGAACCAACATTTTTCAAGTGCAGCTGGTTTGCCAGATTAGCTCAAAGCACTTTTCTGGCTCAAATGTAAATTAAAGTACTCCAAGTGTTATGTTATGAAATCTTTCATATTTTGAGTTGCCTGTTTAGTCTCAAATGAAAAACCGAAAGGCAATGTGACAGTAAGTTGAGAACAATTCAATGACCTAAAAAATGCTTCAGTGAAATCTGCAAGATTAAATAATGACTCCTGTCCAGTGTTTTTTTTAATGTATATTCTGTTTAAACCAAAGAACTAAAAATATTGCAATGAAACTGAATAAATAAACAATAATGATACGAATATTAGTGACATGTTAATTTGCTTAATCTGTTATTTTATCAACAAAACAAAAACTTACTTTGGTGAATATTGGATCCTGGTGTCTACAGGGAACTGTTTATCATGGGACAATTCATTATAACATTTTTATAATCTTTTAAGGAAAAAGAGGTCTAGAGAGATCAAGGAAAAACTTTTCTGTAGTGCAGTAGGGGCTGGTGATTGTTTTCTAAGCTTACCACAGCCAGCTTATCCACTCCAGATGGAAGTTTTGCTCATTTAACAGTGCACATGAAGCATTAGTTAAAGAGGGAAACACACATGACCGATGTGCCATTTTTCTTACCATGACAAAAAAAAATGAAAAACAAAATTACGATCTGACTATTCCCATTCCCACCATTAGGTGCCAGCATGATGTCTGATGATCTATTGGGTAATCAGATGTCATTGTGGTATAAAAGCCTTGGCGTATGATGTCATATGTATCCCCCGCTCTGAAACCCATCCCGAATCTAATAATGGGAAAAATTACACATGGGTTCATTTAAATAAGTATCTTTTTAACAAACAAAAACAATGGGCTGATACATTTTTGTTGGCTACCCCTCCTATCATCTTCACATGATAGATGCAAAATGGTTGGCATACTTGTGTATTTTCTATGTATATTTTTTTAGCACGATTATTGATTTTCATTGTATCATTGGTAGATGGTATATTCTCCTTGGTTTCACCTTTGTTCTGTACTTTCTCTGTCTCAAAAGTACAGTCTGGCACACAGGGACCTGCCAGGTGATCGAAAGACAATTAAGGTGGAGTGGGGCAAGGTGTGGATCGACACCTGGGCAGCCGTCACTTTTGAACTTTTCACACACACACTCATATTATAAATGCAATCAACAACACTAATAATCAAGAGAAAACAACAGTTTTCATTATATTTGTTAGGGGTGAGATTTTTACAACTGGTACTTATGGTATATATTTGAAAGGTCATATGTCGTTTGCTTAACAGAGATTTTTAGAACTCCAGGCCATAGAAACTTTGAGAGCACTCTATTTTAATTTGCACTTTTGCTATAATAAATGTCCAAAATATATTGCTACTGTCTAGACATTTTATCTGTAACAAGTGTCCTTCATAGTCTCAGAGGACTTGCCTGTTTTATTTCCAGTAAATCAAAGCATGTGAAGTGCTTTGGTTCTTATTAAGACATAACCTTCACCGTCCAGTGATTGCCAATGGAGGGAAGCCATTGACAGCACATTTACATATAAGTGATTACCTCCATCAGTTAGTTGTATGAATAATACAATGGACATTTAGACCTTATCCAGTATGTCTTATTTAATAATGTTCATTGGTTCCTCAATGCATATACAGAATTCCCTTATAAAAATAGAACACAGTTTTATTATAATAATGCGTATGATAATAATAATAATAATAATAATGATAATAATAATAACTGCTTATTAACAATGAAGTAGTTTAACTCTTGTAAGTGAAAATTACTCTGTAATGCAACTTAAATCAAATGAATGGCACTGTAGAGGTAGTAATTGTGGGGAAAGTCAAGGATACTTTTAATATTAACCATAATATTTGCTGAAGGAATTACAGAAATAGGGTACTGTTAAGTGACATCCCTATCCTCATTTGTCAAGTTATGATAAATTACAAAAATTACCTAAAGGCCCTGGGAATATGGTATGATCTTGGTGAGTAAAGTTGGAAAGATAATGCAAGGGTACATACTGTGCTGATTAAACATAAACATAATATTTTAACGTCCTTGTGTTAAATAATGGAAGGAGTACATTTTTTAAGCAAAACCAAAATGTAGCTTATTTTTCAGAATTCTACATGTATTGTTAACTGGTAGTAGTTCACTAAGTTAGTATAATTATTATTAATTGTATTATTCCCAATAAACTATATAAGTCACATTGTCTAGATCTATAGAAAGAAACATAAAGAGTCAGCCCTTAATAAGTCCTTGTCTTAATAAGTCTGATTCAGGATAGCTTTATGCTTATTCAGTACTTGTGCATCTGTTCAACCTGTTCAAAAGTATGGAGTTCCTTGAAAGTCAATAATGACTGATACATTAATCTACTAAAGCAAATGGTATATAGCCTGTAACATATAAAGCTAATAAGAAATCTTATATATAACCACTTCCCACAGAACATACATTAGGGATGAGAACCTAGGTCTTCCTGTCCTTACACTGATCCAAACTCCCAAGCCTCAGGCTTTTCTTGGCATCTTGTTGTCACTGGCTGAATATATATATATAGGGTATGTGTATATAGATATATATATATATATATATATATATATCTATATACACATACCCTCCTAGCTTGTTGACAGGTTATTAAGGCTCCTTAGCTTGTTGACAGATTATCAAGGCTCCTTGTGTATTAAAATCAAGTAGTCATGAGTCTACCCATATAAGACTAACCTACCAAAATTCCTTTCCCGTGGTTTGTATTTCTCGTTTCCAATCTTTGGACAGTTTCTGACCATGATTACTGCTTCATCCCTTGGTTCGGTTCGCCATATTTCTGCTACATGCTATTTGCACCTCAGTATTGAGCTGTACAGCTTCACTTAGTTCTCAAACTGGATACCACTTATGGAATTGCTAATGCGCTTTCAAGGCCTCCATTTCCTGACATTAATAATTATGATAATAATATACTGAATTTATGCTACCAAAAGCAGTCAGTAACTAGCAATTGTGAATATTTTTAATTGTAATATATTTCCAACATTAGCGTTTTATAGATCTAATATATTTTAGCTTTTCCAAGACTGTAAATAATTAAGTTGCTCTAAATGTAGCGTTGAGATGTTGTTTCATACAAACTACAAAAAAGTTTGTGTCCCATTTTAATTGTTTCACAAGTAAGTGGAAACGTAACACTGCTAAAACCATATGATTCAAATGTGAATGAAATAATGCTCATATAAGTGGGGTTGAGACTAGCTGTATCTACAGTAATCGTGGAAATTATATATGCCTATAATAATAAATGCCTATGTTTAAATACTAGCTGTGATGTGTCCAAACAGACATGACCACTGGCTATCTGTATTTACACTATATGGACAAAGGTATTGGGACACCTGACCATTACACCAACAAGGACTTCCTTTTATGACATCGTACTCTAAATACATAGACATTAATATTTATTTGGTAAATATCTGTAAACCTTCCATGACAGGGTTTGTAAAATGCAGGGTTCCACAAATAAATTAACAAATAAAGCCAGCGCGTGTTTTTTTAAATCCAGAATGACAAAATAAATGGAGGTATGTTATTGTGGGTGGTCTAATCAAAGAAGAAAGGGTACATCCATTTTAGTTAGGCAAAAACATTTTAAAAACAGGATAAATATCGTATTTGCTTGAATATAAGACAAGGTTTTTTCAGAGAAAATATTGAAAAAATACCCCTCATCTTATATTCGAGGTTATCTTATAATCGGACCTCAAATAGAGGTCTGACTATTAGACTAAAATCCATATCCCCGCTCTGCTGCAGGGGACCTGAATCCTCCTCTCTGGCAACCTACGATGCTGCCGGCACTTCTGCTTGGCGTGACATGACCTTCTGGTGCACCATCATAGAAGCCCCAGCGGAAATGCCGGGCGAAAGCGGAGGTTGCTTTATAGCCCCTATATGCCACTCTGCCTCCCTGATATTCATATTGTTCATGCTATAGAAGCAGTGGTAGCACACAGTCATGAAATGGCTGCTTTATGGCATATGAAGCAGTAATGATTCACAGAGCATAGGGTTTCGCTTATTGAAGATAAGAATCTTTAGTATCATGGGGGTAGCTGTATATTCAATAACAACCCTGGCAGTGAGCATAGGTAGAAAATTGCTTTACAGAGAATTGAAAAGGCATTTACATGCAAAATAACAGTTTGGGTTATTTAAAGTCTTCTGTAGTACATGCGAGGCAGAGGCTTCTTAGTAAGGTCATGCTAGACTTTAAAAGGAAGCACTGGAACGGTGGCAAATCTCTCTGGATCATTAGCCACAAGGAACTGTCCCCCTCTCAACTTGTGTGGCACTAGCGAAGTAGCTAAGTACAGGACGTTCCATGGATTGTGACCATCAAGGCTATTATTGTGGCTACCGTTCAGCTGAGGTTATGGTGGTTGCCACCCAGTGAAGTCAATATAACGCCTATGCAAGGACTCTCAAGGACTGCACATCCTAATTATTAAGGAATACATTCAGTATTCAGCCAATTCAGGCTACCAATTTGGTGATAAATTAATATGTTAATATTTGTTAGTTTTTTTAAATATACAATAATTATATAATGGCCATTATAATCCAGCATGCCTCTGTGTCCTTATCCCCTTAATGACCAATGACGTGCCTGGTACGTCATGCAAAAACAGTCAGTTAACAAACAATGACATGCCTGGCAAGTCATGGCATTAAATACGCTTAAGAGGCGTTCAGCAACACCAAAATCTGCAGCAGGGGCTCCGTGTGGCTCTTCCACGCGATGTCAGCATCCGCCATATACTGTATGGAGTCAGACTTCTGATTTAAAAGAGCTTAAGAGGCAATCAACAGCTCTCCAGACCCTCCTGAGGCCCCTGGACTCTCCCTGCAGGTTGAGTACAGGTACTGCATTCAGCCATGCAAGTCAATGGAGCCCAACCACAATGTGATAAGTAGAAAATAAAATATATATTTTTTAATATTTGGTAACATTAAAAATAATTATGTAAGTTCCAACAAAATGTAAAAAAAATTCCAAACATGTAGAAAAATGAAAAAGTTTATTTTTATGAGCAAGTGCTAAAATTAGCGAAAATTCTGGACCAAAACCCAAAAATTCAGGATTCACTTCAGGACCGAAACCGAAACTGACCCCCCCACCTTTAATTTTTTTAAAAAAAGAAAATCATGGACAATATATATATATATATATGATTGTTAACAGCAATCACACTCCTGTTGTACCCAGATTCCAGCATGTATTGGCTGACTTACTTTTAATAAAATACATGACAAAAGACAAAAATGATCAATAACAATTATTATATATATATATATAGTTATGGCACATATATATATATATATATATATATTGCTAACAGCAATCACACTCCTATCAGCCAGTACATGCTAGAACCAACCAGAGCATGACAGGAGCATGACAGGAGCATGACAGGAGCATGACAGGAGCATGACAGGAGCACTCATTCATATACTCATTCATTCACATATACTAATCATTCACAGATACTCATTCATTCCATTCATTCATTTAGTATGGGAAATTAGATGATATGATAAAAAAAATCTGAAGAATGATCTTTCTGTTCTGAACAAAAACAATATACAGTATAACTTGTGTGGGCACACTAAATGAGAAAATTACAGCTAAACACAAGCACCACAAACAAATAAAAAAACAGCCTGGGGTTATTATAGATAGATAAATTACATTTGACAATGCACTGCTTGTTTGCTTTTGATCATGTATAACATCATTGTCTGCCCTCCATTTATTTTAAAGCTCTATCATATCCCCTAAAAGAAATTAGCTTGACCACAAAAAATATTTGTAGTGTCCCCAGACACTTTGTATTAATCTCAAATGTTCACCCCTATTAATAGGTTAAATAAAGTTGCATGATTGCTCATTAGGCAAAAGATTCTCATTGGCATTGATGGGTGCTACATTCCACCAAAAGCTAGAAGGCCATAGGTCACCAACCCACGCATTAAAGCTAGAAGCTCTGGCAAGAACGTTATCGTAATTTACCTGAACTATATTTCACTGTTACTGGATGTTGTAATTATAAATAGCACTAGTGCATTTAAGTGTTATATTTAATTACAAAAGTCCCAAGTGCAAACTGCATTTATAACTTGCTTCTGGTAAGCAATACAAAATGTATTTTGATGCAATGGAACTTCATGAATTTTCAATGTCTATTATCTAATGGCAAGGCAGAAATGACAGACAAGCGGTGATAGAGGTATTAACAGCTTTGATAATAAAACATATATGTGAATATTCAAATCAGGTAGGCTATAAGAAATCTTACTTATTTACTGACATGTTGAGCTCCTCTAAATTTGCCATTTTGCGGAAACGCTCTGGGAGACCTGTTTCACGGAGCGGATAATGGGGTGAAGTGGACCAAGAAAGAAAACAGAACAAGCCCAAAAGCAAAGTTGTGAAAAGGACATAGGGGCACTGTTGGCAGAAAATGTAGGGAGACATTGAGAGAGAGTGTGAGAGATTGTGAAAGAGCCATGTCAGAGAGAAAGTGAGAGTGTGAGCGACAACAAATTTTGTTTCCGAATTGAAAGAGCTTTCTAGAGATGTATATATTGTCCAAAAATGAATGGACCAAAAACCAAATGAGAAATTAGTCTGAACCAATTTTGGTCCACTTGTACAAGTCTACTAGAATTGGCCCCATTATATTATCAGCACACAGGTTCTTTGTTCTTTAGTGCTAATCCAATGATTCATGTGTGCCCCAAAAGGGATTATGGCATTATGGTAAAATGATGATGTGAGAGAACAAACAGAACAGAAGACAAGACATAGACACAGTAGGCAAATAAGGTGCAAAGAAAAAGATGTAACTGAACAAACTTGCTTAGACACAACCCAAGAACAGGCTATGCTGTGATGTATGCAGGTATAGTGAACTAATATATGGCACCCATCACACCTACTATCTTTCACATTTAATTAACCAAACTTTAATGCGCTGATTAAAACCATTATATCACTTGTTTATGTAAGGTGACAATTTTGTCTTGCCAGCATGAATACAAAGGAATTTGTATACTTCTAGCAAACATTTTGTGATTTTGGACAGATCTGTGCCCCAAACATATTCTTCATAATCTGTTAGTAAAGCAAATAAAGTGGAAGGTTCACCTTTAAAGAAAACAAAAAGGTTGTTGTAGACTGTAACGGGTTCACCAAGAGAGCTGTAGTAACTCCCAGAGATCACCCACATGTATCCTCCTGTTGTCCCCGGGAAAAACTTCCACGAACCCTGCTATGTGTACCCAATAAGTAGACACAACTACCTTGAACTGAGTACAGCAGGAATGAACAGTTTATTCTTGTAAAACATAGACTCATATAGCCACAGAACATCATTAACATAAATTAACATTGATAAACAGGTACATGTAGACAACCCAACCTTTAATCCCCTTTAGCTACTGATTCTCCCCCTGGCAGCAATCCTGTTAATGGGATTAGTTTACACAATGGAGTTCCTGCCTGTTTGGCAGCCAGGCTGGAGCCATCTCTGAGTACCTTGGGGCCCCGTATGACAGGTCATTCTGTCACATATCTCCCCTGAACTGGGGCCAGACCCCAACCAGGTCTGCAATCGGTTCAGTTGGGGAGCACAGCTCCGTCGCTCCTAGAGTTGTGGATACAGGGGGCTGGCAAGAGGCACCTGTCCCACTAACCAGTACTGGGGTGCATTTAGAGACTGGGGAGTTCGGGGCCCAGACGAGGACAACAGGCTCACTCGCCAGGGCGTGGAGACAGGGTCCATAATCTGTGGGTAGCAGGCTTGCTTTCAGTCCTCTCCAGGGGCCCCAGTGATGGACCGTCACATACTCCATCACATATCTCCTTTTTCTGGGGAAGACTGGCATCTGATAAGACCCTACACGGTTTGACTCCGAAGTCAGTCTGTATATCTGGCCACTACTGCCAGCCACAAATTGATACTCCCCAAAACAATTTAACAAAAGAGCAGTACTCACCCAGCCGCACTCTGCTTCTCCCAAATAACATAACTGCTGCTGGGAAGAAGGGCCAAATGTGCCTTCTCCCTGGAGTCCTCTCTGCCGCTGGGAGAAAACAGAGAGGCTACACAAGAGATCAGGCTGTCGTTTGACCGCCTGGACTCCCCACTGACATTAGAAGCCAGCATTGCTGGCTTTCTGCTGTCTGATCTGATGTAACAGCTTCCGGCATGAAACTGTTAAACTGCCTGATCACGCGATCAGGCATTCCCTTCCGGGTTGCGTCACTGCTGACCCTGCAGGGTCATTGTTTTTTGTTTAGAGAACTTATGAGGATATGCTTTTCCCATTGGCCTGTATAGTACTACATTATATAAATATAAAGTATATATATTATATAAATCAGACTTGTATCAAAGTTTGTATAATCCCAAATCCTAATTTAACATTGTTGCTTGTGATTATATTATATAGTTGTGGTATGATTATAAAGTTTAGAAAGAAAAATAAACATTGTCATGCTGTACCATAATAATATGGATGTGCAGATGGTCAATTCCATCTTGTCTTTATAACATGATAAATGGGATATGATTGCCATCCTAGTTATGATTAATGCTTTTGTTGTTCTGTGATTGTAGGGATAAAGAAGGCACTAGGGCTTTCATTGGGAAATGTAAGTCTACTATTGAAAGATACTGCTTCCTTTGAGAAAGTGTAACCCATATTTTTGAATGACAACGTATTATCTTTGATTTTCATTGTGATGGATTTCACTTTATCCAAAGGAAAAATAAAACTATTCTAATATTTATTTCTTTAGTTTAAAGGAAATATTAAATTCAAGGGAGTCATGTTAAAGAACAATTTTTAAGTATTTTTAAAACTTAAAACATATAAAAAAAATCCCTTATAACCGTTATGGGTGGTATGTGTCTTCCTCAACCTCCGGTCCTCTACCAGAAGCCTGGGAGTTTGACGGTTCCTAGTTGTTCCTTCACTACCCACATCTTCTCTAGTTCTTCTTTCAGGGCCTGGTAGTTTTCCAGCTTCTCATACATACTGTAATATATATAAACTGTATTTGCTCGATTATAAGATGAGGTTTTTTTCAGAGCAAATAGGTCTGATGATGAGACTAAGATCCAGATCCCCTGCAGTGCTGGGGAGAGTTCCGGTGCAGGGAATTCTCCTTACTGACAGCCGGGGATGGTCTGCGCGATCGACGCAGACAACCCCCGCTGCTAACTGCACCTCCTTTCGGCTGCAGCGGAAGTTGTCTACGCGAATCGCGTAGACGTCTACACGCTGCCCCAGTTACACCCCGGAGAATCAGAAGCACCGGTAAGTTGGGGGGATATTAAATGGGGGCATACGGCATTTCTGTAGGCATATTGCTCTATGAAATGCCGTTTAACCCCCTTATTGCCACTCTGCCTCCAGAAATGCCTTTTAACCCTCTCTACGCCACTCTGCCTCCTGAAATGCCTAATACCTCCCTATATGCCCATAATATACCGTTTAACACCCTAAATGCCAGAGTGGCATATAGGGGTATAAGGCATTTCTGGAGGCAGAGTGGCACATAGTGGGTCAAAAGGCATACCATGGGGCACATTGGCATATACAGTGTTAAAAGGCATATCATGGGGCACAGTGGCATTTAGAGGCTTAAAAGGCATATCATGGGGCACAGTGGCATATAGGGGGTATGAGGCCAGAGTGGCAGATGTGTATAACTGGGGGGCAGGTTGGAAAATGAAAGGAAATAAAACCAAATATTTTTTTCTCAATCATAGCTTTTATTTTAAAAAAAATAGCTTGAATTAACATTTACTGGTAAATTTTTTCCTATAGGGGTCGTCCTTATATTCAGGCTTTTTCTTTTTTTTCCTAAATTAATATTCAGATTTAAGGGGGTCGTCTTATAATTGAGCAGATATGGTAATTATTTCCTAGAAATAAACCTTAAACTGTTGGATGCATCATTCTTCATCTGGTTTTTTTTTTGGAATTGTGACATTGTGATCCAAATATCCCTATTGAGAACTAAAGGTGAATTATAATTTTTATTGTTATCTACCGCCTATGTTTGACATATATAAAAGGTGTATGCTGGTCTACTTTGTGTTAGGATTTGAAAAGCAGTTCAAATACTCACAGAAAAGCATAAGACTCCTACAAAGCAGCTTGAATAATACTCTGTGTTTAATTAATTATCGCAACAGTCCATTAAAATGACTTGCATCTTGCGTCTGTACTAAAGTGAAACTTTAGTTCTGGTAAGTGAGTAGTTAATGAAAGAACATTTCTGCGATATTTGTGTTTAGCTGTAAAAAGCCTTCTAAATGTATTCTAATATTTGTCCTGAGTTTTAAAACTCCCAACGATTTTGTTTTATTTTACTTTTCTGCAAGTTATATGGTAAGAAGTACCAGTAGTGTATTGCTATTTCAAAACAGAAATTTTTCAAATGTTTTCATTATAGCGATAGTGTCATTGTAACACTGATATCTGCCATGAATCCCAAACATGTACATCTTTTTATGAAAGTACACAACCCAGGGTATTCAACTTTTTTTCCCAATCTTTGCCAAATTTGACAACTTTGCCAAACTTGAAAACTGTTGGTGTTTCTTCCACACAGATTGCAATACAGGTATACATTTACTGATAATTTAAAGGGTTACCTAGAAACAACATCCAATATGTGTTCAGCATCATCTCCTAAGTACAATGATACCACCCATGCATAGTTGTTACTGGTTGTTTGGATGCTAAAAGACTTTTGGGACATGTGCATTTCAGTTTTTTAGATTGGAATTTTGATATCTAGTCATCCTGTGCCTATGTCTTATTTGGACATCTTTAAAGCTGGCCAATTCAATTTACTCACATCAAACCATATATTTTTCAAAACTAGACAACCCAGGTTATATTAAATGCACTATTTCTACCACCAGGCTTTGTCAAAGTAGTAACTTAATTAAACAATTGCCTGAGAGCAATCAATGTCGACTCATTGCAGCAACACTATTTGAGCGAATAAAGCGATCCTTCTCAAAAATGGTATGGTTTTCTGTGACGTGCCCGGTATGTAAATTGTCATCAAGGGATTAAGCAAAGTGTGTGGTGTTAATAAATAGGCATTAGTGACATAGGCTGACTAGGCCGAGGACGGCAGGTCCAGGGGGCATCAGTCCCTCTGTACAAAACTGCACAATGGGCCAGTTACAAGGGAGATTTTGATCTCCTTAACCGGGCTATTTATATCATGGATGTTGGGCCCTTTAAGCAACAACGTGCTGGATAAGATGTCCTATTCCACCTCTCCATTTCTTAAATGCCAACCACAGAGGTGGAGGGGACAGGACACAGCCCCAAATGTAAAATACAGCACTAATGGGCAGACAGTTATTATATTTATGTGCACCTTATAGATCACATGGCAATTACGAGATTTACCTACAAGCAAATTTTGAGATGATGAGGTCATAAAACATAATAAGACCTGGAAGGGAGAGATCAATACATTAAGAGGCAGGTCTAGGCTAGTTTAGCTTTTTATATTATTGCTGGAAAAACTTAATAGGCGTTAACATTATCACCCTCTAAATTTCTATTAAAACAGAAGAGTTTCTGCTTAACAGACTTATGTTGTTCCAGGGCAAATGAACCATCTCTTGTGTCAACTGATTTAATAACTGTAATAATTCAAGAAGATGCATCATAGCAATTGCTGCAAAAGTCAACATTTCAGGACGTACAATCAATTTTGCGGTGTCATCTTATTCTCATTTACTTTAAACAAAAAGTAGGACAGGCCTTTACAAAGGAAATATGTTAGAGGGACATTTAACTTTTCCAGATACCCTATTGTAGAAGAGTGCATTTTAAAGTACTCAGTAAGTACATATAGTAAATACAAAATTAAATGACTTACTTCCTACTTACTACTTGCGGGACCACAAAGAAGACTAATTGGCTGCTTTGAGAATACAAAGTTAACCTTCTTAGCGTCACATTTGCCCTGTTGGAGGTCAGGACAAATAGCTATTCATGGATACCTGGTTTGCTGTCAATCATGCATCCAATCACATGATATAAGGGCAAAAGTATAGGGTAAAAGACCCCAAAAGCAAACAGTAAAAGTCATTTCAACAACCACAGTCACATGGTCACAACTGCAATCGGGCCAGTCACGTTAGTGGGACCAGGCGACCCCTGTGACCAGGGGCGTACCTTGAGTATTTGGCATGCCTCCACACACAAAAAAAAGAATTCCAATCAAAACCACACAAGGTGTAATACTTATATTTAATTAGAATATTCAGCTTCACTTTTTTGTATTTTGAACAAAAAAAAATATGTTGGCAAGAATATATATTTCACAATTTTTTAACTTAATTATTATTTTCAATAAATAACATTTACTGAACATATATTGTACAGCATAATTCCCACCACTATACACTGAGCCAGACATTGATGGTAGTGCAGCATAAACCCTTATTACTATACACTAAGCCAGACATTGATTCACTCAATTGATTTACCACTCCTTGTTTCATTTTAATGTTATTCCTTCTTTTGGGTTTCACCGACCCTGGGCCATATCTCAAGCCACCAACCCCTCCAGCGCAACCTTAGCTGAAGCACTGTACCCTATTGTATAGTGTAAAGAGAGGCTCCAGCCTGGCAGCCAAACGAAGATAGCACACACAGGTACTCCATTGTATAAACTAATCCCATTAATAGGATTGCTGCCAGAGGTAGATTCAATAGCTAAGGGGGATTAAAGGTTGAGTTGCATACATGTATCTGTTTATCTATGTTAATGCAATTTTGTGGATATATAAGGTTATGTTTTACAACAATAAAATGTTCAATTTCTTCACAATCATGGTGGTCTTGATTATTTTTGTTACATAGTTACATAGTTACATATTACATAAGGTTGAAAAAAGTCCCTTAAGTTCAAAGCTTCTACCTGACCTTCTTACTCTTCAGCCAAAAGAGGGCAAAAACCCTAATTAAACTACTTCAAATTCCGCCATCATGGGGAAAGATTCCAAAAGGCAATCATATTTCTCCTTGGATCAAGAAGCCCTAACATATTAATTCTATTTATAGCCCATGTATGTCATGTCTTTCTAAAAAATATATCCAGACCCCTTTTGAAGGCTTCTAATGTATTTGATAACACTACCTCCCTTGGCAGTGAATTCCATACCTTTATTGTCCTTACTGTGAAGAATCTCTTCCTTTGTCGAATATGAAATCTCCGCTCTTCCATTCTCTGAGGGTGACCTCTAGTTCTTTGTTCATTTCTGTTAATGAACAGGTCACCGAAGAGCTCTTTATATTGGGCCTGCAAATATTTATATAATGTTATGATATTGTCTTTAAGATGCCTTTTCTCCAGTGGATATAATGTTAAAACTTTTTTAGATGTGATCCATCTATTAGCCTCTTGAGGCTAGAGACTATCCTGAGGGACAGGTGAAGGGTTAATAGGGTATCCATAGGCCCTACGTAAGCAACCTGTTAAAGTCTATACTTTTGTGGGTGTATTTTGATGTGGTGGGCAGCTAAATAGTCTCAAATATTTGTCAAACTTTCAAGTATTATTCATACTAAATGTGAGAAAATTTCAGATATAGTGTAAAGAATAGAAAGAAAACCCATTACATTCCAATAAAAAGTATCACACGCACACATCACGAGACTTACTAAAATAGTATGCCAAACAAACATACATTGAATACCAATCACATTATTATGTTCATAATAGTAATAAAAGACACCGAAATGTTGTGCACTATAAGAGCCAAGTGCATGGTATAAAATAGCAAAAAGTATAGTGTTAGTTTCTAGTATTATCTATAAGATTCTTTAAGAGCAAAAGGTATACGTTTACTGCTTCTTATAACTTCCCTAAATAACTAAATGCTCATATTCATTAACTAATGTAAAAGTAAATAAATATTTTGTCTATGTGACTTATTAATTTTATGCAAATATATCCAGTGAATTAACTTTTACAGTAATATTTATTATCTGTTTTGTTAAAAAATGAATAGGACTTCTACAATGGTTCACACATATCAAGTTGGTTTAGCACAAGGTACACCTTGGCTATGAGATGGAATTTAATTTTCTCTGGAATTATGCAGCGTTATAAAATACAATTCAGTCACAATATTAGATGGTAGTGAATAGCAGTAGATATAAGTGAGGAATTCACAAAGATATTGTAAGAATTATTAAAATGTGGTTAGGAATGAGAATGCGTCATTTTTCCTTGTAATGCAAAGATAGCAGTTTTTCAGATCCTGTAGAGCAGGGCAAGACTGAATAAAAACCAGCCCTGAAAGTACCTTAACACTATTCCACACATTTCGCTTCCATTATTTTTTAAATGCTCAGCACCCCATTAATAATACCAACATCACCACCATGCCCCCACCAAAACAAGACACGGACTCATACCGACAATGCTCCTTACACTGATTCAAACTCAAACACACTGACCACTCCCAGCTACGCTGACACCAACTCACCACACTGAAGACCACTATTTCCTAACCAAATAACATATCACACACATCACATTCAAACACAATCACTAAATTCCCATATTAGAGCTTTTATAACTATTATTTTTTCTACTTTCTTTTCTGTTAAAATCGTCTTACCCAGGCAGACAAAAAGTGTAAAATGAAAGATTCAGATGAGTTGCCAATAGTATGGTATTACTTTGTAGGCAGTCTGCAACTTATCACTAGGGAATATATAAATGATTGGCCGTTACTACCAATACTGATGTGAATGTAAACCATTGTCCTCCACCTGAAGTTAAAATAGCAGTCGTGAATTGTATTGGTTGGACTCTGTGAAACCAACCACACACTACTAGATGTGCCCATTATTCTGGTAGACTACTAGCAGATAAATGGTCAGACACTTTGGAGCATCCAAACCATGTTTCAGATTAGCTACTATTTTCTGTCATTCTATAGATGGTGTAATCCCCACTTCATTGGTTAAGTACAAGGAGGTGTGTCCAATCAGTAGCCACAACATTGAAGTGGGAAAGTATACTAAATTACAGGGTAGTGCCCAATTAGAAACCACTAGGTCATGGGATCTGTAGTCAATAATGTCTCAATCTTGGGCTGATTTTAACAGTTTGTTTAGTAATTTGAATGTTTTAATCCTTTCCACTTTATTGTATTACTACTTGACACATATTTTGTCTGTCTCATGTTTTATTATTATTATTTCAGACCAAAAGGGAATTGGATCCACTTATCAGACCAAAAGGGGAAAGAAAAAAAGGAGATAAAACTTAACTTTTAAGAGATCTACCACCTGTAGAATGTTATTCAGGATTTTTTTGTCATTCTGTCTCTCACTGTTCAAATAAGCCTGCCATTAAAGTTATGGACTGATCATGTCTTTGTTAGTGGGCAAACGTACAAAATCAGCAGGGGATCAAGTAATATTTTCCTTCACTGTATATTGTAAACACTATGGAAGCAGTGAGTTTCATTTGGGACACACACACCCTGGTTTGAATAGTATAAATATTCATGCAGCTCTCTGTAATTCAGTACAGGGAGAGTTAATTCCTGCCCAGCGGGTGAGGCTTGGGACAGGCTTCCTCCAATCACCTTCAGGGGCACGGTATATAAAACCCCTCAGCCGGTAAACCACAGTTTGTCTAAAAGTAAATAAAAGAGAAAAAGGCCAATGGTGCAGTATCTTCCTGTGGTGTTATAAGAAAGTCAGAATGCACTTACAGGATAGTAGATTTAGCCAGGCACTTCAACTTAAAAAAGTCCAGGGATTTAGGCAGAAAATCCCAAAACACTGCTTCCATCAGGTAGTCCTCAACGCGTTTCGCCTTCCGGCTTCTTCAGGATAAAAGTGGTAAGTTTAGCTTTTGATCCGCAGTGAAATCTTTTTTGGGCCGCTGCAGTATTGTGGGAAGTATTCTTTTATTACTTATTTATTCTTGACACACCTGGTGTTTATTATTTACCTTTTGGTTTTGTAGTTTATATTTTGGTTGCAGGGACAAGTCTTTGTAGTAGTTGGGAAGTCTAGTCTTGGGGTTATGCACCTCTTTGTTGTCCCCTTTCCTTTCCCCACACATTTTCAATATATGAAAACAGGTTAAATATTCACGTACACCTTACTATTTCGCAGCACTCCCCTGCCTTTACTTCCTTTCTCACTATGCTACTACGGTAGAGTCAAATGAAGTCACATTACATTGATCCCATGGCCAGCCAGAAATTTGTTTTAACTCTGTTTAACGTGAAAGAAGTGGCTAGCTTCCAGAACAGATCGAGGGCAAGTGGCCTACTGCGTAAATAAGCGATAAGGAGTGCACTGCTACAATCTAGAAGGTATGCATATCACGTAAGTAAAAAAGATGAAGGATGGCTACGCATGTTTAATGATATAATATGTTCTATTATGGACAGTGTTTACAACATTAAAAACTATAAATAAGAAATGTATTACAATATCAGTTAACACGTTCCAATAGCAACAAAGACCAGTTAGCCAGGCATATTGTCCTTTATGTACTTCTAGCAAAAGGTCAAAAAAGAAAACTAAAACTGCCCTAATCTAAAAAAGGTCTTGGTTCACTCTTTAAATTATGTTTATACACTACTTTTTGCTTATGAGTGGCTTATCAAAATTACTTTTCTAACTTTGAAAATGCAGATTTTATAACCTGTTGTTTTTTTGATATGCTTCAAATATGTCCTTGAAATACCTTTCATTTATTTCACTGCAGTTGATATAATTGTTTAGGACAAATTACAATGGAGAGACATTTTATCTGCCATGTCAACATACATTTGTTGAATTAGACAAATGCCAAGCCCATTACTTCGTCAACATAATTACTAATTTCTTTTAACTGGTGAAAAAGAAAAGTTATAAATAAAAATATCTTATGAAATGAGAAATGAGAATATTTAGCAGTCTGTAAAATCTAAAAACAAAGAAATGTAGAGATTTTGACATCAGATGAGAAAAAGATGAGATGAGTTGGCACTGGCCAGAGCTGATCTGGCTCACATTCCTACTCTTTTGGGTCTATTCATCATCACTTCCATTGGTCAGTCAAGTTAAGGGTTCACTCAACTGAACTAGATTCAATAATCTGCAACTTTACATTTTGCAAGTTACAGTCAAGAACATGCATGTTTTATGTAAATTGGCATGCCCTCACCTATAACTCACAAAATGAATATACCCACATTAAAATTAAATTACACTCACAAATTAAAAAATTACATTTTTTTTAATTGAAATAAAAATATTATTTTTTAAAAAAGAAACAGAAATCCCCTAGGGCCCCTATTAACCAAGAAAGTGAAGATTAACTTAACTTTGCAAAGGACACATGCAGTAATAATTAATAAAGCCCTGATTCCTCAATTTTTGGCCAATAGAAATTGACCATCCAAAAAATGGGCCAGCAAAACAAAATACGTGATGCGCTAAAAAAAAGAAAATATCTTCACCAATGGCCAAATATGGCTGCGAGCTATGCTGAAGCTTATATACCAGCAGCCCCAAGTGTTAGAAGCCTGTATTGCATCTTTAAGCATTGTCAGGGACTTGTACTGTAGATAATATGTTCTTCAGAACTTGGCACTCACGGCTTTAAAACAAAAGTGGAAATGATCAATTCTATTTAGTGTCCTATTTATGATTCTGTTCTAGCACTACCTGGATAGTGTCCTTTTTAGTACATTAAGTTCATGACAGTAATTATTTTAATGGCTCAGATAAGTGTCTCTTTTGTTTTAAATAAACTTCATCCCAAACCTTGTCTGCCTCACAGACTTCAAGTCTCCGTGATGCCTATTTTTGAAACACATATGTACGAAATTATCATCTGATGACCATTACTTCTTGTCTTTACTATAGTACAGTTCCTAGCATATTTTCATTATTTCATCCAAATATTTATTATAATGGTTGAAATACACTTGAACACATGTTGCCTTTACTTTTCCCTTCCTATTTCTTTTCTACTTTAAGATAGGAGCTTGCCATATTACTTGCTATAGGCTTTAAATATGGAAACATTTCATTATCCAAAATTCCTATTATAACCCTTTCTGATCAATTATCATTGTTCCATTGGCAAGAATTGTTTTGAGATTTCTAAATGGCAGGAAGAAATGATATTTTTTTTCCTACTTTATCTTTATTGTTAAAAGTTACAGAAATGTTTCTGAAAAAAAAGTTTCTCCTGAAATTATATTATATTTGTTCTCAATAGCTGGTAATGCGGTAAATCTAACAACTCAATTACGCTTCATTCATTCCCCTTGAACACTCATAAGTTACAAACATTTCACATTGGAGATTAATGACTGCTCCTACAAGATGGTTCATGGTAGTTGATACCGTGTAGAATACCATTTTCAACTCATGAAGCATGATTTGCAAGCAGGCAAACCTATGGAGCCTCATAGATTTCATTTCTGGAGTATATTTGATGAATAGGAATTGCAACCCGTTTTTAAACATTAATGAGTGCAGGTGGCACAGAGATATAATTTACTTGTCATGCATTTTTTCCAATTTTAAATTTATTAAAGTATAGGGGAGAGGTATTAAGGATCCAATAGCTACAGGTTAAATAATCCACTCATAATTGCCCAATTCAGGAATTAAAAATAAAACTAAAGATGAAAGTACTTCCATAATGCAAACATGGACAACATAAGAGAATATTTTTGACCTATACATTATACTAGCCAAATCCACTAAAACCACTGAATCCATGACTGGTAATTGCAAAACAAAAGCTATCCTCCTACAAAGCATTGCGTTGTCATGTGCTATTCAAAGTAATGAAAATACTAAGAATGGTTGGTTCCTTGTTTGTGTTTCCGGTGCATGTGCAAATGGCAGTAGGGTGTACAAGTGAAAATGCTGAACAGGAAAATAAGATCTAGGAAGAGGAGTTAAAACATGAAAAGAAATTTAATAAATTCTGCTGAGATTTTTTAGTATGCATTAATTACAGGAAATAATTTACTAAAACAGCTTGATGTTAATGTTATTTCCTTCTAGTTTAAATGCAAGATATTTTAACATATGCATATCTTCAATATAGTCTCTGGGGTCTTCTTCTGGTACGGCTCGAAATCTCAAAATCAGTCACCAAAGGATCAGCTGTGATATATGAAACAGGATTACACATATATTTTGACTCAAATACATTTAGTAAAAATAGTGTATGTAGACTGTTAACTTATTTTGATATGTATATGCTACTGCTTTATGAATCTGACAGATTAGGAAAACTGAACCCACAGACAATCATTTTTACATAATATAGTATTGTGATACATTATAGTCAGACTGAACATATATGCACATACACATTCATAATACTTGGTCATTCAACATGGGAAGCCTGAAGCCACAATTTAGTGCGATTAATCCTTGAAATAAATATTAAAGTAAATAACACAATACCTTATCTTTTCCACTAAATTATTTCAGAGCCTTGAATGTTTTGTCCCCTAAATTCAGGAGGGCGTGTTATCTCTGGATAAGTAGAAATGAAATTGTTCCTACTGTAAATTAAGGAAACAGATAACCAAACACACATACCAAGACAGGCTTTTCCACATCGACACCCAGACACAAACCTCAGGACAGGCTCTGCTACACTGACACCCAAACACACACCAGGACAGGCTCTGCCACACCGACATCCAAACACACACACCAGGACAGGCTCTGCCACACAACACCCAAACACACACACACACCAGAACAGTTAAAAAAATGGTTCAGCACTCAACTCCCAGGAAGCTGGGTGCTAGCAAGGAAAAGGGACAGCATAAACCCTCTTGAAGTATACGAACACAGAAAAGAATCCCAGCACTCCAATCAGCTCCAATGCAAAACAAAAAAAGCAACATTTCGGCCAAACAGGGCCTTTTGAGCTTGACAAAGGCCCTGTTTGGCCTAAAAGTTGCTTTTTTGTTTTGCTTTCTCTGAATAAAGTAATCTAAGGATTGTAAGCCGATTGGAGTGCTGGGGTTCTTTTCTGTGTTCATACATACACCAGGACAGGCTCTGCCACACCAACACTCAAACACACACCCCAGGACAGGCTCTGAGACACTGACACCCACCCAAACACACACTAGGACAGGCTCTGCCACACTGACACCCAGACACACACATCAGGACATGCTCTGCTACACTGACTTCCAGACACACACACCAGGACAGGCCCTGCCACACCGACACCCAAACACACAACAGGACAGGCTCTTCCACACTGACACCAGCATCCGAAGGGTTTCCACGGAAGGTTTCACTTTGGTATTGATTTATGTGATGGTTACACATCCCCTTACACATCCATGCTATCATACACATATTCATTCACTCCTTCACAAATATTTATTCATTAATTCACAGATAATCATTCACTCTTTCAGATATTCATTCATACATTGATACTCATTAATTCCCTCATTCAGATACTCATTTACATATCCTCATTCACAAACATTCATTCACTCACTCCTTCACAGATACTGATTAATTCACTCACTCAATCTCACATACTCCTTCATACAGCCTCCCTCACCCCCTTACCTGAACTGATGATGTACGCTCCGCTCGCAGACTTCCACAGACAACCTGTTCTACTGCACAGGGGAAGCGGAGGCGCAGCAGGGTTATGTGACGTACGTGACTTACGTAACGTGACTCCGTTGGATTCCTGCGCCCCCCCTGGCGGTAGAAGAGACTCTGCCCGCGCGTGTCTGCCAGGTAAGTAGCGGGCCCACTACTAGAGTGGCGGGCCGGGTCGCAGTTGCTGCGGGCTTAAGGGGCAGGTGCCCCTTTTGCCCTGCGTTAAGGACAGCCGCATAGGCTTGGTCAGTCCGGTCCTGACTGGGCCTATTTTAAGGTAGGGGCCTGGAGCTGCAGCTCCATCAGCCCCTACGTCAATCCGGCCCTGCCGCCGCCCGGTGTCCCCGATGGCCAGTCTGGGCCTGATTATAGTTGAGTGTCAGGTATAAATTAAAATAATCCCAAATTCCAAATAGTGGAAAAGTTTTTTCTGCAGAGGTAAGCAAGTCTCATTCGACACACTACAATTTGTTTTGATTGGCTATTTAAACTGAGAGCTACTTTTAAGTATGCTCAGTTATTTAAGGTGGTCTTCTCTATCTAGTATTAGTTGTACATGATTTTCCATATGCATCCTGCCCCTTGCCACTTGCTTGTTACCTCAAACTATCGTTCCTGTTGCCCTCTCGTACTGTCCTGATCCATCTGGACTGATCCGGCTTTTTGACTCTGGCTTGTGTTTAATGATCATGGCTTGGTTAATCCTCAAATTGGACTGTTTATGTCTACCTTTGATCATGGCCTGGATTAACCGACTCTTGGTCGTGATTCTTTAAGTTCCCTTGTATACCAGGGTGACTGCACCCTCCCTTACCTTTGCTGCTATTAACAGTGTTTTTGCTCTGAGCTATTTTTGTTACATATTTACTTCATTGTATTTGGCTTCTCCTGGCACTTGGTTTCCTGACTGCTCCCCAGTTTTCTGTCTATCACCCTCGGGGGCTGCTTAGAGCATCTGTTTCTGCCAACCAAAAGGCTACAATAATATCACGCACAAATCTACAATACATAAAGCCTTTTAGTCTAAACCTATCATGATGCTTTCCCATACTATATTATAATTGAAAACATGCCCACTCAAGGTTTCCTGAGGAGTCATCTCAGTTTCATTTTGTAATAACGTACCTCCTCTTTACATAACTTTATATGTAAGACGCTGAATCTTTAGTTCGTTAAGCATTTATTTACCATGGTGGGTTAACCATATTCAGTGAAGTACTGAAACTCAATAATGTGTGCTACAGTATGTAACCTAATTGCTAGAATAAAACCCAATGAATAATTACTTAACTTCAAAATGAGGCCTATGGGAATACTTCTTTAATTAAGGCTTAATTCACCAGTGATAATGAATGCAATCTCACAAACTACTGAATAACACCATTAGCATAATGGCTGTGATACAAAACTATAATTAGAACTAAACAGAAATGTTAAATACAACCATTGAAGTTGTAAATGAAAAATGGCTGTTTAGAAAATTGACCTTGTAGGCTTATTTCTGGACAATGAAAACTCATAGACCTTTCTTTATTGAATATAACACTATTTTACTAATTTAAAGCATTATTTGAATTGTAATGAAAATTACATGGTATTAGCTTTATAAAGAAAATGCTCTAATACATCTTGCATAAGCTGTAATACATCCAAGAACCATTAGAACAAGCTTTGTCTTGTTCTTTTGCCACCAAAAATATAAAAAATGAAAGGTCCTAAACGAAGCATTATTATGAAAGGTCCTAAACGAAGCATTGTGAGTGTGTGAATGTGTGAGATGGAACGCGATGGCAGCTCTATGTATATATAATATATATAAGTATATATTATATATTATAATAGTATATATATACATAATACATATATATACACATATATATCATAAATGCCAACAAAATGTAATCCTTGGGGTTAGAAAGGACTAATGCAAGGCGGTAGAGTTGAGTAGGGATGAGAGTCAGTTATTTAAACATGAGCTGAGCTAGACCACCATGCTGCATATGAGTAAAGCTGTGCCAGTTGTATACTGAGTGCTGTTATGAGATTCAATGATGAAAATTCCACACACTATTCCATTTGTTGCTATAGTCATAAGGCCATAGGTTATGGAATAGGTTATGCATAACCCTTTGTGTCTCATTTGTAGTTATTCGAAGAGAAATTGATCATTGTCTGATGATAAACAGAAACAAAGATATAAATAGATGTTAGTTTTATCAAACTTTCATATACACAGGCAGGTAATGCACGTCTATCAAACGTTCACTTTCTGTTTTGAAATTTTCTGAATTAATTCCAGTGTACAAAACAGAATCAATGGTTTGAAAGGTTTAAGTTGCTGTAATATTGTCAATTTGAATCCTAATAATTATTTATAACTACTTAAATAAAGGCAACCCTTTTTCTAGAATAACGTAAGTAATAATATATAATGCATCAGCTTGTGTGTTGGTTCACAACGCCAGCCTATATTTATTCAACATATAAATCAACAAGTCATGATACACAGCGCTCCAAACAAAGTACTACAATAATTATACTAATTTTACCATTGCTATTCTAGTGTATTAAATTATATGTTTTAATTACACAAGAGATTGAATCTATTGTGTTAATGAAACAGACAAGAGTAGGCACCATGCTAGGGGTTGAGTTTCATGTTCATGAATGTCATAAATTCATTATCAAATGTAAATCAAATATTTGATAAATGCTAAGAGGTTTTCAGAATGCTAAATTGATATTACCATTGTGACTCTGTGAATCAAGAAATGAAATACAAGTCAGTTAAGGTAAGTGGAATATTTATGCCATTGGGAACAGTTCCTTGAATTGGAAAGGCATTAACTTGCCAATAATAGACACATTATTGTGATATGCATTGTCTTAATGCTTAGGATTTTGTTAAAGTAATTCCCATGCATGGATATCCATATAAAAGAGAGGGACTGCAGAGCGAGAAAGCAAGACGGATTGTTGTGTGTTTGTGCATCAGCAGGTGATCTAGACACTCAGCTTTGAAATATATATATATTATATATATATACTATTTAATAAAGCGGTACTGTGTGGACACAGTGGACAGGATGATCATTCTTACATATTAAAAATATCGTTGTAAGCAACATTTGAGGTATAAACTGCTTTACTTGAGTGTACCAAGCAACCCTGAGTGAGAGTATGAAGAATTTTCACCTTGATTGGCTTTTCAGCTGTATCGCTACAAAAACTGACAAACAATTGTCCACAAGTAAATATGTGTTAGGACAAATATATTCCAACCTAACTTAATGTCTGACCCTGACTTTAAGTTTTTGCTCTTTGCAAAACTTAAACGTACTGAAAATAACCTTTGTTTCAATATGAAATGAAAATCACTATCTGAGGTTGCCAAGTCAATATGGTAAATAGCATAGTATTTACTTACAGCCAAAGTTTTTTTTAGCCTAAAGGGCTAATTGCAGTATAATGCCTGTAAAATTGGCTCAAGGATATAAGGGCAAAATGCCAATAAAATTGTATCTAGCTGACACTGAGCAATTGCTGAGCGTTTCTGTGATGTGATGAGCATTGCTCAGTTAGTTACCCAAGTTTGTTTTATTTTGTATGTGTATATATATATATCAATATATCTAAATATATGTGGAAGCGGTCAGTGGAGACGATACAATGACATTGAGAGAGGAAGAGCGTGAGAAAGTGAGAGTGTGAAAGCATGAGAGTATAAAAGAGTAAATAAAAGTATGAGAGTCAGTAAGAGAGCATGAGAGAGTGAGTGAGAGTAAAAATGCAAAGGACAATGATAATGAGAGATGGGAGTTATGCTGTACCACTGTCAATGCCTGGCTCAGTAGTTAGTGATGGGAGTTATGTTGTACCACCTTCAACATCTGGCTCAGTATATAGTGATAGGGGTCATGCTGTGCCATCATCAGTTCTTAGCTCAGTATATAGTAATTTGATTTATGCTATAACTAAAACCGCATTTGCTTGATTATAAGATGAGGTTTTTTCAGAGCAAATGCTTTGAAAAAACCCCTTGTCTTATAATCAGGGTCATCTTATAATCAGACCTCAAATAGGTCTGACTATGACACTAAAATCCAGATCCCTAGCAGCGCTGCAGGGACTCTGGATCCTCCTGTCTTATGACCCCCATTTAACCCCCCCCCAAACATACTGGTGTTTCTGACTCCCTGGTGTGTAATCAGGGCAGCGGGTAGACGTCTACGCGATTCACGTAGGCAATTTCTGCTGCAGCCGGAAGGAGGTGCCATTAGCAGCGGGGGTTGTCTCTGTCCATCGCACAGACTCCCTGACTGTCAGAGTGGAGGGTTCCCTGCACCGCTGCGGGGAATTCTCTCTGACAGCCGGAGGGTGTATGTGCGATGGACGCAGACAACCAGCAATCTGATGGTGTCTGAAATACTTTCAGGAGCAGATGTGACCTAGGAAGGATCTACTACGCCCACATATACTCTCATCTCTTGCTGTCGAAAAGTACAGTATACTGCTCCTGAAATTGTGAGTTTATATTTTACAGGGGGCCAGAGGTTTTTTTAGTTTAACACATTATACTATATTTAGTGTATTTTACATGCTTCACACATTTTGAATTCTCAAGGTAAGTAGGTTCTGTATATATTTATATTTTCTTTGGCGCGCTTTGCTATGTCAACTTAATTGATGTTTGGATTTAACAGGGCTGGCAATAATCATGTCTGGGTGTGTCTATTGAAATTGAACACAAATACCAATTTGTTGATTCACCAAAATTACTTTTTCACATAGGGCCAGGTAGACTTGGATAGCCTTTTCCTTCTACAGTATACATGAAATCATCATTTAAAAACTCAGTTTTAATGTTTACTAGGGTTACCTTTGTATAATATTTAAATTAGTTTGGTTATCTGAAACACTTAAGTGTGACAAATATTAAAAATAGAAGAAATTGGAAAGTGGCAAAAACTTTTTCACAGATCTGTAGGTTTTGATAAACTCTTTACCTCCAATAGAGTACATAATCATTTAAATCCTGCATTTTGTGTTTATTCACTTTGTCTTATATTAAAATTACGGTAGTTTGACGATTAGAGACATTAAAATGTAAAATTAAACAAATACTTTTTCACTGCTGTGTATATTAATTCATAACAGGGTGGACGTGGGCCATGGGTCAGGGAAGGCTAGCTAGCTGCACGTACATGTGCCTATATTTATGCACAACATTGTGAGTACCATGGGTCAAGCTGTTTTTCAATAAATACTACACTATATTTTCCCTGTGGTGTTTGCTCTATGTGTCTTACAACTTGGGTCAGGATCTCACTGTGGTGAGCACAGGGCACATTGTTCAGCTGATTCAGTTGAATAAAAAGGTGTATAAATCCCATCTCCAGAGATAATGATACCCATTATCATGCCAAAGGCAATGCCAGCTAACTATGCAACATTTCGACAAATGAATGATTATTCCAATTGTAAACTTTTTAAATTTTCAAACCCTTTTCCATACTTCAGAAAACATAGCACTCATAACAGACTTGAGAAACAGTTTTCTCAAATTGCTTTCTTCTTCTTATTTAATTTTTTATACTTTGCTAGACAGTTCCTGTACATCATACATAAATAATGGTCATAAATTTTCTTGCAGTGATTTTTTTTCTATATTTTCCTTAGAGTTCAAGTAATGCTGTAATTTGTCATTCTTCTTCAGATACACTAGAGCTAATTTTCTGGAACTTTTTAAACTTGTCTTGTTTAAACCATTTATATCCAATGTCAAGTAGAGGGACAATGCACATATAACCCTATTGACCTTACATGTTAGTTTATAGCAAGATGACATATGTGCTGTATTGGAGGGCTTATTACAGATGCTGTCTGCCTTGGATGTTAGACACTGCAATGGTCTTTATCCCCAAACTGTTATTGCCCAGGGACAAAAATGTTTAACCCCCAAGATAACCGTACGCCATTAGCAAAACATTTATTAAAGACAGTGGAATTTATGTATAACAGGTGATTTTGGTGCAATGCTTGAAAAGTACTCATATCACTACAGTAACAAATGGAATGGTCCAGTCAGCAGGGATTCCACTGGCTGCTATGTTTTCAAACCTTGCATCAGAATTACCTTTCAAACATAACTCCAATGTCCAAAAAATTCAAATAATTATGATCTCTTAAACGACACCCAATTGCGTCAACTCCAAGGTCACTTCCTAGCAGACACGCATGACGCCTACTATTCTTTTTCATTGATTGCATTATTATGAAGACGACATAAAGGCTGACTAATGAAAAAAATGAAGGAGCACTCACAAAATCAAAAGTTAAAAATCAATTACTTATGTATGTCCAAAAAAAAAGTTACAGTCAACAGGCATATCACACACTTCTCACAGGAGAGCACTTAATCACTGCCTCTGTATCATAGTTTCAGAACAACTGACAAAGAATAAGCATGCCCTGAACAGATATTTATCTCAGTCATGCATAGCCCAGATAAATGTAGAAGTTAGTCATAATAATGGGTAGAGATGAGCAAAACTGATTCCCCTACAAGATCTTAATGTTTTTCCAAAGTCATTTTGTTTTAGAATATATATATATATATATATATAATATATATATATATATTAGTGAGCAGGGAGAATCAAGAGGTTGGCATACTAGCACTGCCCCAGGTTTTGATTTTTAATACATCCAAAGACTTGAATGTATAATTAATGGGAAATCGGTTGTAGTAATACAGAGGGCACTGGAGCTATGAGTGGAAGGAGTACATGGCCTTGCTGAATGGAGGTGAAATAAATGAGAGGCTAAATGGGGGCCTGATTGGCCTCTGACTTGATTCAGTGGCAAGGGGTCGCTTAGTTTTACGGTTCAAGTAGACAAAAAAGTTACCTTGCATCACTTGAATCATGGTGACTGCCAGGGTTAAAGGCAGTTGATATTTTTTTTAAGGATCAAGGAAGCATTCAGTCGGGTTCATAGCATATTTTGGTAGGAAGTGGTTTGCAGGGTAGAAGCCTGAGCAGTGGAGGAGTTCTAATTTATTAAGGAATTTGTCATTTTTAGAATTGATTCTGATCGCGGTTGCCACAGAGATATGAAGAAAACGTGTTGTGTGGGTTATAAGTAGACTGTGCATTTGTACACGAAAGGTGCGTTTTCGCCGTCCAGCCCGAATACCGAAGAAACATGGAGGCGGCGGCGACGGCAATGTACATGAAGATGAAGACACACAACACTAAGAATCTTAGTCTTCGTTTACTAATCTCCCTGCTCCCTTCCCCATCTGGCCTACTTTATCTACGCCAGAGTTTCAGCACCAGGATTTTAAAAGTCTGTACTATCAACTCGAATGGTCACTTGTACGGACCTTTAACTAACGGAGTGGCGAGTTTTGGCACCAGGATTTTAAAAGTCTGTACGAGCAACTCTATTGAACATCAACAGGGGGCTTGTCTGCCATCAACCAATGAAGTTCATGGCAGAGGAGCTCCCTACTGGCGACCAAGAGAGTCACTCGTACAGACCTTTAACTTTTGGAGCCAATGGTCAGGCCAAGTTCTGCGTCAGGAGTTAAAGGTCTGTATGAATGACTCTATTGGCCATTCATATGGACCTTTAACACCCACATTCATGTGTGGATAACAAACATTTGAAATGACAATCAGTGTACCTAGATCATAAACTGTTCACCTGATGCAAGCATGAAATATGTTTAAAAAAAGAGTTGGTTTGCTATTAGTTTTATCATATTAATTTACTTTTTAGTTTTACTAGGGCACTCTTAAATATTGTCACTCACCAATAAATCATTTTCAGATGGTTTGGAATTTGATCTTTTTAGAGCAGGATCATTAAGTAGAATACTCCATTGATTTTAATTACACTATCAATCATTTTTACTGCTTTATTAAATGTTGTAATGAACAAAGTATCATATGTTTTTTCGAGCTTAGGGAATTCTTGTTTTGCCTAATTCCATACCCCTAAACTTAAAAATAGCCTATCAGCTTTAATAGAGTAATAAAAGCAGTCTCAATGAATATGTAGCAAGACAGAGTCCTCTGTGCCCTGTGGGAATGTCTCCTCAACGGGACAAAAGATACCTTCCCGATTGGTTTCCTGTGCTCCACCTGTCCAGGATGGCATCTATTGGCCAATTTGAAGGGACACACATCCATCATGCTCGACTCCTCATTGGACATAGCTAACAATAACCAATAACTAACTGATTCATGTCTTGTCTTTTTACCAATCATGGCTTTGTATTTTCTGTATAAAAATGCTGCAGCTTTAACAACTTCAACTCTTCTAGGAAGACTTACCACAAGATTTTGGAATGTTTCTGCGGGAGTTTTTGCCCATTCAGCCAGTAGCTCATTTGTGAGTTCAGGCACTGATGTTGTACAAGAATGCCTGGCTCACAATCTCTGCCAGTAAAGTTCTTTCACACCAAACTCATCCAACCATTTTTTATGTACCTTGCTTTGTGCACCATTATGTGGACAAAAGTAATGGGACACACTTCTTAATTATTGAAATCAAGGTTTTGGTTAGGCCTTTTAGTGAAGAAAAATCAATGATTTTGGTCAATGCTATGCTTTGCAAATTTGCAGGAACAGTTTGGACGTTGATATTGTGTGCATGTATATAAGTCCATGAGCGTATGGTATTGTGTGTGTTGCCGTATGGCGCTAGCATTATTATTATTTATTGTTTTTTATAGCACCAAATTCCATAGTGCTGTACAATGCCGTCATTGTACGACGGTAGGGGGATAGGCTGTGGAGGGCATTCCAGAGAATAGGGGCAGCCCTTGAGAAATCTTGTAAGCACGCATGAGAGCTATAAATCAGAGGAGATCATTGGATGAGCGGAGATACCAGTTAGGAGTGTATTTAGAGATGGGTGACGAGATGTAAGAAGGGGAGCCGCTTTGAAGGGCTTTGAAAGTAAGAGTCAGGATTTTGAATTAAATCCTGAAGAGGACAGGCAACCACTGAAGAGACAGACAGAAGGGAACGAGGTATTAGAAAAGCGATGGAAGAGGAAGATGAGTCTGGTAGCAGTATTCATGGTGGACTGTAGAGGGGTGAAACAGATAAGAGGAAGACCAGCTAAAACAGAGTTACAGTAATCAAGGCAGGAGATAATAAGGGTATGAACAAGACCTTTAGTGGTATCCTGCATTAGGAAGGGACGGATATAGGCAATGTTTTTAAGATGGAAACAGCAGTTTTTAGAGACAGACTGTCAGAAACTGGGCCTATACAGACAACCGTAATGACCCAGAGCTCCCAAAGATGGTGTTCAGGAGTTATTGCGCAGTTGCGGAGTTGGACAGGGCTTGGTGCAGGGCGACTGCACTCTCCCGAGTGTTGAGCACCTAGGGTAGTGCAGCCACATACCAGCACCCTGACATAGCAGCGGATGTTGTCCAGTACAAAACAAAGTAATATCCTGCAGACACCCTGGAGCAGGCAAGATATATAGCACTGGAATCATGTGCAGGGTACTGCAGGCTGGGAGTAGGGAAGCTAAGCAGAGTAACAGCAGAAACATAGCAAGAAAGGGGGACGGAGCGAGCAAGGGACAGAGAGACCAAGCAACAACATAACCAGTCAAGACATACATGATAGAGGACACAACAAAGGACAGGGAACAAGGACCACAAGGGATGGAGTGAGGAGCCGGAATCCTCAGACGCTACTCCTTTAAGCAAGGATAGGACATCTTAACGGGGACAGAGGGAGAGAGGAACCGAGATCCTCAGATGATTCAGGGAATAGAGGCAAAGGCACATAAGAGACAGACAAACATGCATACAGGAACTAGCCTAGGACTATGTGATAACAATTGGAGATTCCGTCACATCATATAGCCATAGAATGCTTAGCCTACCACTAGGCCAAAGTACTCCAATATTCGGTGGGTCCTAATGCTAAACCATGCCTACTGAATCACTAATAAGCTGAAACCAAACATTGAATCTAAACACAAAACCAAGGACATATATTTGTCTTAGTCTGCAGTCTAAAGGTAACAAATGGGTGGGGTACATCTTATAAAGGAAACAGAGTTGAAGCAAAGAGCAGGACTGGAATCCAGGAATCAGAAATTCAGGACAGAGCATACAGAAATGCAGGAACGGATTACAGCAAAACATGGAAACTGAGACAAGGCAGGGAAAAACAGAGATATGCAGCTCTGCAGCCTGGATGGACCATGACACAGACTGAATGTGGGGGGTGAACGAGAGGTCAGAGTCAAGGATGACAACAAGACAGAGAGCATGAGGAGGAAGGGAGATGGTAGCTCAAAGTTTTTTGATGGCGACTCTGCACATATTCAATGAAACATGTTTTTTAGTGGTTGGGAACTCTGGGCCAGCTCAAAATGTATTGGTGCACTAGGTAACTCTGCTTTAGTTCTACGTACTCATCAGGACAGCCTGGATTCTTTGGTTTTGAATTAAAGAGCTAGAACATAGATACATGTTCCATGAAAAGCAATATGCCAAACATACTCCCAGATTCTACCATCTAAAAGTTTTTCTTTTTCAATTTAAAGGCATTGATGAATACATGACCATAAACAAATATGCAGCATTGTATTGTTGACAAAACATGGGTTCTACTGGCTAATGTCACACTTCTAGGGAGGTCCGCTTAAAGAAGGTCACATTAGACAGCTATAAAGACACAAGTGCCTTTTTCCTCTTTATAATGTATTGTGCTTCATGGCACATTGCACCTGCTTCTAGTCAAATATTTTTCCATCTATTTCTTTTTGATAGAAAAGTCCTGTCAGATAATGAGTCACATTGTAATCATATCAGCATGTTCTGTATGTCTACCACAGTGCTACCAGCTTTTAGTTGAGATTTGCTGCTGCTCAATTTAGACTAATTTCAGGTGATTGTTATACTCTATAGGCCATGAAAAGCTGTCAGCATTGCACAGATAGGAGGAGAGAAAAATTGTGTTATGCTTTTTGTAGAATATATAAATAGGTATAAATGAGCCACAGAGAATGACACTAATTGCATAAAACTACAGAAGTAGACCCGCTGTCTGTAAGAGTTTTCCCAGTCTTTGCATGTAATTAGTAACTTGAGATAAAGGCAAAGCTTACTTACAAAGTATACACGCAGATTAATGTTCCTAAAATGTTTCTTAGGCTTGGATCATTATATGAAAGACTTATCAATTGGTAGTACATTTCCCAAACTATCACATATTTAATAAAAAAAAAAGTCAAGCTGATACATACAGAATAAATAGTAAAACATATAAATCATATAATTTAATAAATCTAGAAATAATTTCAATCCAACTCAAATATGTTCTTAGTATATCTACATCATTTAAGATGGTTGCTTTAAATGAATACAAAATAAAATACTCAATGTTTATTGAATCTTATTACACTAATGGATTTAATTGTAAATTGTAAAATTTCTTATTTTTTTAGGTCATTTATGGTGTATAATTCAAAATGTAAATTGTGTATTAAGTAAAATAGTTAGATTGAAACCACTGCTGGGCTTGGGTAGGAATTGTTTTTATATTTTTCAGTGGTCCCTTTTGCCCCATATTGTGTGTAATCACAAGATACACACTGCAAATACTTGCAAACACTTGTCCTCATGATCTTGTCTCAAGTTGCTAATTAATACAAAACTCCAAGTTTAAAGTTTTACCTGATCTACCAGCTCCAGAATTGGTTTGCTACAAACTAGAAGGTACAAGTTGTCTCGCATGATAAACTCAATAATATCAATACTGAAAACCAAGTGACACCACAATATTAAGCGGTATTAGCCATAAGCAAAGACATTATTTGGTTCACCACATTGCAGCAGATTAAATAATATTTATAGTTTCTCAAAGTCTACTGAGATCAAAAATGTTTAATGAAAGTACTTTGGAGAATGTTACATCTCTAAGTCATAGAAATGCATACCATGTGGATAATAGATCAGAAAGACAGCATTAACACTCTATAGTAGTTCAGTAACTTAATATTCAAACACTTACTGGATCCATTAACTATAAAGAATGTTTCCGCAATCCCATAGTATCACTCAAATATTGAAAGGTACATTGCATTTTCTATGCAAAACAAAGAACCAAATGTCAATTCTGTTATTTACTGTGTAATACTCAGAATTTCCTGTGTATTTCAAGGTTATATGCAAGAGGGATGATTCAGAACATTAGTATAAAAGGAAAGGCATATAATGAAATATAGTTTACTTGTTGACATATATTCATGAAAAAGGTAACAAAATAATCCAATTGTATGTTATGTAACGCTAGCACCAGTGTGATTCACAGAATTTCTTAACAGCTAGCCTCAAACAAGGATGCAGTATCATTGAAATTCTTCCACAAGGCCAACCTGTGTGGATCAGTACAGTATCAAGCCGTATGCACATGTGATATCGAATACAAGTCATTTTAATGAACATGAATCTGGAATATTTGTAGTTGTGTGGACAAAATCATTTGAGGCCGACACCAATCCCTTGTGCGGCCTTAAAGGTTCTGTCTTTTCAACTTTGAAACTTTGTTGTGGACATATTTAGTTGCACCATTTACCTCAAAGTAGCTGGCATCTGTGGAATAAATTGGTCAGACTAGCTTCATCAGATTAATCTTCTGTCTGGTTCAGTTCACTCCCTTCTCCTCACCCACCCTTCCAAAGGTTGTCTGAATCATAATCAGCAATTAAATAACATTTCAGAGATAACTTAACGGGAAAAATAATCTTGGAGATTCTGAGAACATGAACCAAAACATCAGATACGTCCCTCAAATGCTCCATTCTAAATACCCATACACCAAATAGATCTACATAATAGCGTTATACCTAAACTTTGTTGTTGTTGATAAATATTTATTTTTGTTATTTACCAGTCTGTGTTCAGCACTATATTCTTATATATCCATTCAACTTTATGGGTTATTAAAGCAACCGGAGAGAAAGCTCTGCCAAAAATGAGCTGAGATTATCTATCCATAGTGCATGGTTAAAATGCCGAGGTTTCTTAAAAGTCATCTTACATATATAACTATGCATTAGGCCCATCTCTGCATTTCTTGTAAGAGAAGCTCACTGGGGTTGAAGTTTTTATTAGGAGGTTATTATGTAGGAAATGCCTATTCTCTTGCGCTTCATAATTAACGACTAGTTTTACTTGTTGACCTGTGTGTTCCCCTAACATTGTTTCCTACAGACACCACTATTAAACTAACATGAAGAAATTATGTATCATTCTTAGTATGCAGCTATACCAACCAACTCTTCTTTTTAAGACTTATTAATATTGTTCTTAAATACTTACTCGTCCCTGTGGCAGCCTAGCAGCTAGTCATGCTGTTATTCTAAGATGCCCTTGAACGTGAATATACTTTGCTTAATGGCAAACCATACTCTGTATATCTCTCCTCTCTAATAGAAACAGAAGCTAATTAGGTTCTGATCTGTTAATCCTTTCCCCATCAATAGTCTAAATTCATGGGACAATATATTCTCCAAACGTTTTGCTTAGTGTTCCTGGTGTAATTGTCCATTTTTTTAGTTTGTAATTCACATATAAAAACATACTTTCCTGTCACCAAGTTTGAGTGTAATCTCCATTTTATCTTAAAGTGCTGTCACGATCTTAACAGACAGACTTTTTTTACCTGGATCCTAAAGCAAAGGTTGATTGTAAACAAGACCAAGTTTGTATCTGAGGTCTTTATTGGTAGACATAAATTTTCCAGACATATTTTGATGATACTGGTTATTGCTCATATTGCTTCCCCTGATTTATCAGTGCTGACTTAGTTTATTTACAACATGGTAAGGAGTGCGGCCATGATTCTTTTGAAGTAACCTGTCCTGCAGTGCTGTAGGTGGATGTAATGTAACACTTTCCTGAGATTTCAGCACCGGGTTAATTGGAACTTTTTTATAGCCCTTATAGTTACAAGGTACAGATGTCCTTCATTAAAAAAAACTCAGTAAGTAGAAGCATTACATAAAACTACTTTATAGGCTATTGGAAACAGGATAGTAGAAAGTAGTTTCAGAAGGAATCTGGTGTTCCCCAACTTTAGAGTTAAAAGTCTAAATGTCTCAAACTGCAGGAGCAATGAGATGAGGTTATAAATCAGAAATGTTATTCTCTGTCAATTCATCTTCCAGCATTACCCTCTTTACCATGATTCTTTAGTGTTACTGACTTCCAGGATTCAATATGACTGCATAGTTCCTACCAAGTAAGATGAAGCCTCTCCATAACACAGTTCCTACCAAGTAAGATGATGATAGAACTTATCTAAGTCAACATACCATTTTACATATTAGCATTACTGTAATTTAATCTTTGGTTCGTTTTAAAAGCTTTTTTCTATTTTTTTCAACACTATTTTATATCCTCATTCCATAATACTTCATCCTTTTCCCCATTACTATATGGCCAGTACATTAGATGCACCAAGACAAGTGACAACTAGTTACTATGGTGCTTGAAGATACTTCCTGATTTAATAGTGAAAAAAGTAGTCTGTTACAGATATTAATAATTGTATTTTAAAAACATTAGGCTCTATAGACTACGTGATCAAGTTACTGTCCATCATTGTATCTATGGAGACATAGAATTTCATTCCATTCAGCCTGCCTAGTCAGCCCATTTCCTTGCTGTTTTTTTTCTTCATTCAAACCTTAATCAGTCCTTAATCTCATTTAAGATCCAGGATGTCCATGTAGTATTTTAAAACATCATATTTAATATTTACATTTTACCTTTTTAAAAGACACATACAGAATGGATTTATTTTGCATACATGCACATAAAATAACAGGATCTCAAATGTTTTTCTGTAACTCTTTTTCTGAATTATGCACAAAAGTTGATATTAGTCACACAATTTTGTGTACCCTTAAGGTGTAATGGGTGTGAATACAACGGAGGCAATGGACAGTAAAAATAAAACAAGCAGTTAGAAGATGTGGCCCGCAACCTGAACAGCTCCCAGGCTCTTCTTCCTTTGGAAAAAGGACTAGTTTTTATATAATTAATCACTTTAATTACATCATCTTTTGTATTTGCAGATTTAAAGGGAGAGTCTAGTGTCCCTGACACCCACTGTAAAGAAGAATGTATATTAACCCCTTCCGGACCGGGACGTACTTGGTACTTCCTGGTCATACGTCACCGTCAGACTGGGACGTACCAGGTACGTCATCATTGATGCGCGATCCAGCGTCGCCATGAATGCTGGGATCGTGAGGGGCGGCTGCTACTGACTCAGCTACTCCCCCTGAATTCCGTGCACGTGATAGTTTTGAAGCGAATCACGAGCACGGAATTAAAATATTTAAATAAAACTTCAAGGGAAGACGCAGTACGAGGACGCCGGTCCTGAAGGGGCTAAAGTACACTGTGAGTACCTGAACATTCATTCTTCCAAAACAAAAATAAAATTAAAGCACTTTCCTGACGCAGAAGAAGCTGTCCTGTGGCTGTCCTCCATGGCCTGGCTATTCTTGTTACTGATTGGCTACTTCAAGCAGACAGTCAGTGGCAGGGACGTGCTATACTTTGTTACTTGAAACAAGGCTGCAAACACTACTGTTTTGGCATTTAAAATGATCAAGTACAAGCCAATCTCGATGGAAATTCAGGATTAATTCAGGATTAGAAGCAGTACAGTTGTCCAGTGAAACTGCACCATGAGTTTAAAACTTAAAGTTACAAATAATAAAATTAGACACTGTCATTGTGGGAGGTATTATCGAAGATCAGACTTCTGTACATATTCTGTGTAAGATAATTAACAAACTGAATCCTGTGATTGCCATATTGTTACACTGTTAACAATGCCTGAAACGTACTTTCTGCTATCAAGAATTAGTAACTTTGTCTAGGTTTATAAAAGAATGCCTGTATTTTTTACCTGGAATTATAATATAAAGCATTATTATTTTATGTTATTAGTTCCATTTTTAGCAGAACTTTGTCTATTCGTCTATTGCTCTGCATGCACAATACCTAAAAGTGTTATGATATTGATGACCACTGGCAAAGCTTTGACGCAATTATACACTGAGTACCTTATCACCTAGACCTGATTTTAATGCAACATGCAAATATATTTGTACATGTCATTTGCTCATTATAATGTAAATTCCACTAACCTAGCTTGTTTGGATGTTAGAGCTCTATTTGGAGTTCTAAAGGAATACATATACCGACAAATACATATTTGGATTCTTACTGCAAAACCTTAGTTCTAATAACTTATTTTATATTTGACGTTTTAAATGGATGTGTATTCAATATTCAGATTTAGTATAATAACTATGTTTTAAATTGATATTGTATTGAATAAGTCCCTGGTTGACCCTCTACATTGCTCCTTCCTTCCACAGCACTCTACTGAGACAGACCTCATGGAAATTACAATCTCCTTGCCGCTAAAACAATCGGTCACTACTCCTTGCTCATAATCTTGGATCTCTCCGCAGCCTTTGAAACCCTTCATGCTCATGGCATCTGTGATATGGCTGTCACCAGGTTCAAATCATGCATCTCTCACAGTGCCTTCAGTGTCTCCTTCTCTAGAACTTGTTCCTTTTCCCTACTGCTAGCTGCTGATGTTCCTCAGCGCTCAGTCCTAGGGCCCTACTCTTCTCCATGTACACCTCTTCTCTAATATTTTCCTTTGGTCTCCAGTATCCCTTATATGGGACAACACCCTTATCTACGTTTCCTTTTCAGAACATTCACCATCTTTTCTAACTTGCCTCACAAACTGTCTTTTTGGAATTGCATCATTGATGGCGTTCCATTACCTGAAGCTCTACATCTCCAAGACTGAGCCCTTGGTTATTTGTCCACCCCTTCTTTCACAATTCCTGAGATCTCTACTAGTGTTGAAAACTCCACAATTCACCCAACTGTGCCCATAAAATTCAAACTCTTGACCTATAGAGCCCTCAGCAAAGCTGCACCCCCTAAATCTCTGCTCTCCCAATACACTCCCAACTGCCTCTTCCTTTTTCTGACTTGCATCTCTCTTTTACCATTATCACCTGTTCCCACTCTCATAGTCAGGATTTCACATGAGTTGTATGCTTCTCTGGAATTTCCTACCCAAAATTTGCCCAGCTTCACCGTATGTCCCACTTTGGCTGCCAGCACTGTCAGAAGGTATGTAAGGGTGAATGAGTGATTAGGCCATTATCCACAAAAAGGGTAGACAATCGAGACTCAAAAGCAGTTGTAAAGTAACCTTTTTCAGCTGGACCACAAACCAAACAGGACGTTGACATTATCCAGCGACATAAGACACCTCTTGCGTTAATTCACCTATTGCTTAAAAAAAGAACACAACTTATGCGTCATAGTTAATGCTTGATTAAAACAAACTTTGGGCAGTGTAGTGGGAATTTTCCTTTAATACTCGTTGTAAAAACTAAAATGCTGAAGTTCAACTATCTTTTTATAGTTCTAATGTCCTATAGTACGTGAGCAACTGATTTTTGAGAGTTCACAGGAAACCTAATGCGGCATTCTGTTTAAATGTAATGCTTAGTTTATTGGATATGTGAACACGTGTACAATTTTCTTTTTATGTTTATGGCATATCTCAATTATAGATTATTCACTCAAGAAATAAACAAAATGCCCAGCTGGTCAAATCTATATCTTATTGTTATTTATACAAATACATTTTACATGGAAAATAAGATTTCTCATTAAGCTACTCCTTTCCATATTGCATTTTACTGGAAGAACTGCTGAGTATGCATAGAACGTGACCTTGCTGGAATATGGGTTATGCCAATATTAGACTAGGAAACGGAAAACAAGTTGATTAGAATTTTCTTTACTAATATAAAACATTTGAAATTAATCATCCGGAATCTAACAGTTGGGCATGTTGCATACATAACAATTTACTTTTAAGGCACACAGAAAACAAAATTAAACAATATTTATATACATTTTAGCTATACTGATAATGTAAAAACGTAACAGTGGTGCATATCTGTTGTGCAAAGTACATTTGGCAAAATCACGGAGCACAAATTTGATTTTAAGGAAAATTGAATGTGAAAGCCATAATATACCTCTGTCATAAACCATATGCATTCAATTTAAAATGACTTCTAGCTGAAATTGCTCTTTTCACTAAACTTTTCTTCTCATCATCTCCATATTGTCTTTGTATTTGTATAAACCTGGGTAAGGAGAAGTACCATTTTTCTTAAAGCACACTAAGTTCATGTATAGGTGCCGTCATACTTGATCATGTTGATCACATACCTCAAGTAAAATTATGGAACTAAATAGTCAAATTAAAAAGCTGCTGTTTTATACACACACATAACATGTTGTAGCAAATCATGTAAAAAAAAAGTCTAAGCAGATGTGACATTTTTTTTTTCCTGAAAATATTTATATGCAAAGGAACCATAAATCCCATGCATGCCCCTTCCTAGAGGTAACTGTTTGCTTCCAAGTGTCTCTTTTGTACCCCTCTTCCTCTGTGTATCAGTGTTCTACAGCCCTTACAAGTCAAAATAATACAGACATATAGTAAAGTATATGCATAGAAACAACAGAAATAGATTGATAAATTAAATTATGTAAATAAAAAAATATTCGAAATGAATTACTCATAGTTATTGTTGTGACTGGAAGCAGACAGTGTCCTGGCAGGAAATGAAGTGTTTCTGGTGTAAAGCTCAGCTTTAGCTTCATGCTAAATTTGTTCAGGCTGAAAACAGGATTGAAAATATTTGTTTTTTTCCCCCCATTATATTTATTTTGGAATGTTTGTTTCTTTGCCTGCTTCCCTAATCATTTGTTGTTAAATTATTCATTGTGATTTATAGTATTTGTCACTCAGTTATCCAGAAATATCTATCCATAGCTTTTCCTGACAGATTGAAAATCACCACCCTTTTAAATTTTATTTTTGTTGTGGTGTATAGCAACCGCACAAAATGGCAAAGCTAGAAATTATATACTAAAATTACAGATTGGTGACAGAGAGCAATGTTAATATTATGATAAAACTTCCTTCATATGTAGGAGAATGTAAAGAATATGCATGTAAAGAATGGGACACAAAGGAAAGCATTGTGGAATTTGTAAGTAAGGAAATTTAAGCAATAAGGTAGTCAGTAACTTTCTATGGCGGAAGTGCCGGCACCGGAAGTTGTCCACACATATCGCGCAGATATCTCCCGCCAGCCCCACTAGAAACCAGGGAGACTGCATTGGTAAGTCGTGGGGGGCATACCTAGGGAGCAGAGTGGCAGCATATTCCGGGGGGTGGCAGAGGGCAGAGTAACAGCATATCTGGGGGGCAGACTGGCAGCATATCTAGGGGGCAGAGTGAAATATCTGCTGCAGCAGAGTGGCATATCTGCTGCAGCAGAGTGGCATATCTGCTGGAGTAGAGGGGCATATCTGGGGGCAGAGGGGCATATCTATAAGTAACATGCATTAAAATGGCTATTGGTTTTCTGTTTGTATGTAATATATGTTGACTCACTGCATAATAGATTAGATACCAAAAATGTTAAAATACAGTGTGTGAGAATACTGTTTTACTAGTCCACTAATGTGTAATTTTTCTAAAAATCTATTTATATATATATTGCCCAAGTAAAAAAAAATCCTACTCCACACAAATAAGATTATTAATGTGCTAAGAATTCACAAGAAAAATGGTTATAATCTTTCTCATGAGATATATATATATAGGGAACGCTCCAAAAAAGAGGCGCTCCAGAATTTTATATTCCCAATTTTTATGTGTAATGTTAAATGCATTTTCTGTATATAGACCGCTTACATTCCGCTTACCCACTGGATATGCATCATATTCGCAGGCTTTGCAAATAAGTAAATATTGATTTTAATGCTTAGAAACATAATGAATTTTCATTTACTTGGAGATTCAAGACATGGCATCCAAAATATACCTACAGTAAAATTGATCAAATAAAATGCAGCAGATCAAGACCTTGTCAGGAAGCAATATACTTTTATATAAAATTAAGTGTGGCATAGATAATTAGAGTACGCAGCAAACGATGAATCATTTATTTCACAACAAGAAAGCAAAGAAAAGGATGCTTTACAATATCACAGTCTACAATGAGGTCAACAGGCAAATTCAAAAACAAGAAAATAAGAAATTAACTGTAAAGAAAGTACTTAACCTAATTGTTTTTGAGTGCAGTGGTTTCACGATCATAAATGTTTTGCAGGGAATAGAGGAATATAAACATATAGAAATGTTAAATAAAAAGGATACAACATAGAAAGTCATATACATTATGAAATTTATTTTTTCACTATTTGTTTGAATATTACTTTTTGAAAAAGCAAATATACAATTTTACTAAATGCATACTGGCAGAGTTTGTCATATACTAATTTTAGCTACCACAACAAGCTGAATGGATTAGCATCCATGTATCAGTTTGTGAAAAACAACTAATAAAAGTACATATTTTCTCCCACTTGGAAGCATTTGCAGAAACATTTAGACTAGATAGTCTTTAAGACTGGGTGGTCCATACAAGCCTTTACTTTAAAAGACAGTAGTTTTGGGATGGCCACAAAGGAGCAAAGTTGAATGATATCCTCCCACCCCCCACCAATCTGTGCAAGTACCTGTGCAGGGACAATGATCCATCCCAAGCCCCCTTTTGGTATAGATGATATAAACATTTGCCTCTCTGGGACTATTATATTTTTTCCATACAGTTTTCATCAGCATGTGAAAGATTCTACTGAAGTCAATGCTGAACCAAGTAGCTATGGCAATGCATACGAATTGCACAACCCTAGTTCTGTTGACTAATATTTTTCAAAGGTGATGAAAATGATGTTGGTTTTTGAGTTTGTTTTTAAAAAAAAAAAAAACTCTCAAGCTTCAGACCTTATGGAAACATACCAATATATATTTGATAAACAAATACAGTAAAAGTCTTGCATGCAAAATTGTATTATTACACATGTACCAGTAATTAATTTTCCTTTCCGAGTATTTTAACTTTCTTTCTCATCTCATTCTATCTCACTTGCCTGTTAAGCATTTTAAAATGCAGAATATCAGTATATGTTCACAATTCTTAAAACTCCTTTCAATAGAAACCAATCCAAAATACGGTTTGAAAATGGAGGTTACAAAACTTATCTTCAAAATGCAGTTGGTTCATAATTTTCAAACATCTATACCTCCTAGGTGAAGAAAAATACATAAAATAGTAGCACGCCTGGAGCCCAGCATTAAGGCTTACAATGCTAGAGTTATAATTTCATTAGCTGCACATTTGAACATTGCCCATCAAACACTGCGTAGACTAACAAGATATTAAATAAATGTAAATGAGATGCATAGAAGAAAGTGTTTTGCTGCCAAAAGTTTCCCCAGGGTTGAATACCACTTTCCATAAGTCTACAGAAATTACTAAATTTGTTTGGTAATGAAATACTCATAGCCGTTTTCAATGTATGATTCAACTCTCCAGCCCTCTAAAGAATTTTACTAGTTAAAGTAATTACATAAGAGAGAAAGTACGTGTTTTTCAATAAAAAGATTAACAGCATTTGAGATGGTAAAATCATTGTTTGCGTACACATGACACCATGTTGCTTATTTTGCTTTCTATGAACATTATGACTCAGCATACACATTAACTAGTACATATAATAATTTAATATCATTTTATTAAATATTCCCATGTACTATTGAGCTATTATTTTTAGTGAATAATGAGAGGCAATGGTTAAACAGCTATTCTCCTCCTATCTATGGGACTTTCTAATGAAGGATTGATACACACATGAATTTGGATACACACACACACACACAGGTAGCACTGCTTAAATAAATAAATGAAACTAAGCATGGCTACCTCTCTTTATCTGTCATAACGCATATACACACATATACAAATATACTATTTGTCCTTTCTTTATTCTTATAGTAACCTGTTGTTGCAACAAAGATAAAGGTTTTGTAAGATTTTGTTCCCAGACAAATATAATGATGTGCTTCTCAATGTCATGTAAAATTGAACAATGCCTAAATCATCGAGATGGCCTACGTATAGATGCATAGTACTGACCAAGGCAGACAATGAGCCTCCATACTGTAATTATGTTACGTGAATCACGTTATTTTACACAGTATACTATTGCTCATGCACACAACAGCCCCTGCGTCTGACATTGACATAGCAGTGTGTATTTCCTTCAGTTATTTACCGTCAGTAGATATACACGGACTATAAGCTCAAGTTACTACTCGACTTGACAAAGTAGAGGTGGAGGTACTGGTTCTGTTACAATGTGTAGAGCTGTACCAGAGCAGATTCTATGCAGCTTGTGGCAATGCGGTGCAAGGTAAATTAATGAGGGGGGGGTAAGAGATGAGTGACCATAATTTTAATGTTGGCATATATTATTCATATTAAGGGCATGTCAATGTGGTAACTGCTGTTCATGATAGGTGGGATTAAAGCAAAGGCCCAATAACTGTGGACTTTGCTGTGTTATGATTGTTCCTTACCCAGCTTAAATATACCTTTTGTGTTACAGACTAATAGAAAGTCGGGGGAGCGTTAAAGCAGAATGGTTTTATTCAGGGTGACACAACTCATGGCTGCCGAGGTCACTCAGATACTGCTAAGTATCACCCCTTCAAAATCAGGACAGTCTTTATGCCATAGAAGCTGTGGATTATACAGACAAACACGTAGAATTTGTACACCCCCTTTCCTGGTTTTATATCATCAAACGCAGAATCCATCTGTAGCACACACGCGTTTCAATGAACATTTCTTGTGTTAGAGGCTTTGTAAGGACCCGTTTCTCTAAAATTCATGGAAATTCAGGAAATTTAGTTCAGCTGGTGTTCCTGCCACACTCCCTCTTCTAACCTGAATTACAGCTTTCTATGACCTACCAAACTACTATTCAGTGAATATGCTTCTGATATAAAAAAAGATGTCTTGATCTCAGGTAGCACATCCATTTTATAAAAGTCAGCTTCAAAGAGTTTAATTTTCACAATATATGTTTACACATTAAAAGTCAAAAGGCTGAGCAAGTGCCTGCTAAGTAAAATGTAACTATTGCATAAGATATGTTTCACAAATACATGATATGTTTTCTAACCAATGTGTATGCATTATAGTTTTAGATCCCTAGGGTCTAGTTTTAGATGTCTAGGGTCCCATCATGACCCATCAATGATCACTGCATATTAAAGTACCTTGCAAGTGTGCTGCGTGCTTACTACTCAAGAATTCCCCCCATGCATTTGCAAGAGGCAAAAAACAGTAATTTAGAAAAGACATAATATATGATGGCTGGAGTGTCCCTTTAACCAAATTATACTTTGAAAATGGGCATATGCAACAGAAAGACTAGAAAGACTTGTCCTACATACTGCTTTAGTCTTTCAATGAAAGAGATGAGGGGGAAATAAGAGAGAGACTTAGAAGTAAACACCAGCGAAAGAAAGCTCCGGACTGGCATCTATAACCTTGCCTACATTAGAACACTCCAGGAGTAAAAGCTATACGGATAACAATTAAGAAAACCCAACGACTATACATTTCTCAGTTTTTTACCTTCATTCATTCATTCATTGATCAACCACCCCCTTTTGTAAATGTCATACCCTTGGTGGTAACACCTATCACATCCACCATTGTACCTTTCCTCCAATAAGGTGTTTTAGCTCCTGATGCAGGTCGATTAATATATATATATTAATCTCTTTAATATAGACACTTCCCAGTGAAAGCCCATCACCAGTGTCCCTGAACGGTTCTTACCACCTGTCAGATTCCAGGTTTCTAAATTTCTATTTTATATTTAACACCTAATGAAAGCTGGATTTTAACGGTTGGGCTTGTTACAACTCACAACATGGTTATTCAGTTTCTTATTTCCACAACAGAGTTGAAAGAACTTTACATCACGGGCCACACGAGAAGGCTCTGTGATCACAATGTACTAAGCCATTCATGTAATAGGACACAATACCACCACATCACATTATTAAGTCAAACTAAAGTTAGGTGTTCATTGATCAAAACCAATAATTTTTACAAACGAGCATGGTGCATTCCCGCATTAGAAACCTGCCGAGTAATGTTGAGAAATAGCACACTGACAATGCTTGTGCTGTAAAATGCATATAACCTTTACTTAAAAAGGTCAAATTATAAAAGAAATATAAGCAAGGAAAACTCTTTTTGCAAGGCTTCCTCCCATGAGATATGGAATAGCTAAACTAACTTTGAGCAATTCCTCAAATTTATGTGCTGTGAGCCCAATCCACATATAAAGCAGGCATCAAAAGGGAAGAATCTTGTCACCTGCACTACTAATAATTCAAAGCAGTCAAGGTAAAGCATCAGCATTTTCAGCCTCAGTGAATATATCACAAGTCAGATAATGATACACCAACCAAAATAGGGACTTTTCTGACCTTTACTATAATTCACTCATACTTGGGCCATTTTTTTGGGGATTGCATAGAATACACAATTAGAAAAAAAAATACAACCTATAGAATAAGGTCTTTTGTGATCTGGGCAGATAAAATATTTCAATGGATGGAAGCTAGTTTATAGTCATTTTGAACGTGGCTACTAAGGAATGGCGTGGGGCATGTTTGCGAGAAAATCTTAAGGAAGTTTATGATATGATTTAGCATATAAAAGCTAACTTATATGTGCAGTATTAAAATAGATGTAGCTGCCTTAAGCCAAAGGTTTCATCTCAGTTTGGTACTGAGAAACCTATAAATTTATAGAGCATAAGTGGAAATATAAAGAACATGAAAGTCTTAATAGCTCGGTTGAAAGTCACAAGTAAGAGTTTTATTGGGAATTTAGGGTGATGACAATGCAATAAACTCCTAATCTAATTTACTCTTCCTACCCCTTGATATATGCTGCTGCATGAGATATCAGCCGTCAGATCTTCGGAGGTGTGTTTTTATGGTGTGGTGGGGTCATATTCGGTTTCGGCCAGGTAAATGCTGCATTTTCCGTTTCTTTCCAGAATTTGTTTCAGGGCATCCCTAAGCCAGACAATGAAGTGGTAGGCCTACACCACATCAATGTTTGGCTTAGTATATAGTGATAGGAGTTATGCTGCACTATTGTCAATGCCTGGCTCAGTGTATAGTGATAGGGATTACGCTGTAACACTGTCAATGTGTGCCTCAGTATATAGTGATAAGTGTTATGCTGTACCACCGTCAATGTATATAATGATAACAGTAATGCTGTACCACCTTCAGTGTCTGCGCCGGTATATAACGGTAGAAGCTATGCAGTTTTAAAGTGTATGTGGGGGGGGGTGCCACATACAGGATCCGCCCCAGGTGCCAAATACTCTAGGTACGCCCCTGTATCAGCTTGCACATGCATGGGGGGATTCTGCAGAACCCACCCATATGCATTTGCCCCTTTCTCCACCCCACCAGTTATCTTCCATGCAGAAGTTGTGTTCTGAAATAAGTGACATACTTACCGCCAATCAGCTCCATCACTTGTTCAATGCCATTCAGAGCACCTTGAGCATGTGCAGAGCCGCCATTGATTTCAAGGGGACCGTGTCGGACCTCAGAAGAGGAGGGCATATGTGGCAGCAGAGCTTCATTTTTGAAGGATAAATATTTAAGTACTTACAGGGTACTTTAATATGCATTCTGTTTTCTAGAGGGGGCTAAAAAAAATTACAAAAATGTATTTATACGCTGCTACCCATTTTACCCATATCCTTTTACTAATGGCCAAAGCTTACTGGGGGACCAAAATCTAGTCAGATGCCCAGTGTTATGCTAGCAACACACAACAGGGAAAGGCACATTTGTGGCCCATGGGAAAGGGGGAAAAAATAAAAAAAATGAAAATAACAAAATAAATAACACACAAATGTACTCAGTTACCAATAAAATATGCATTTTTGAACCACTCTAATTGTTACACGGAGCATTTTTAACAAAGAACATATATGCTCAAAACAGACTTGGAAAGGAGTAAATGAAGAGAAGGCGAGTAAAAATATAAGGTCGAAAAAAAGAGACGGGTGGCAAGACTGAGGTGAGAGAGTTTTTTTTTTTTTTTTTTTAGTGTTACAATACAGAGCAGCGTTAAACACAGTAGGTGACCACCAAGTACACATGAGGCTAGGAGATATGAGCTGATCAACAATAAATGTCATTACAGTTTCTGTACCATGCTGTGTACAGTCTATGTAATTCAGTATATAGTATTCATTTAATATACACATTTATGGATTTTCCTTTGGTGACAGTTGAACATTATATTTCATTTAAAGGCCAAAATACCTGCAGTGAAGTTAAATCCACAAAGGATTTAATTTTCAGACTTTATTGCCTTAGACTGAAGGGTATATTCTTTTAATCTGATTGTACTAACCTGCAAGGCCAAGAAGTTTTTAGTATTGCTTCAGATTTAATATAGCTGTGTGTGAGTAGCCTTGCTACAGTTTAGCAAGAATATAAAATAAAAATGATTCCCTTCCTACCTGATTACGTTATGACTGGAAAATTATTTTAGTTGAGTGGGAAAAAAGTCTTTTTTTTAGAATATTGTAAATGTTTGGAATAAATGTCACCATCTATATATTATATTTGCAAAGATCAGTCTTCCATATAAAAGGTAAAATTATTTATTTAATGCCATTGAAGAGTTTTGTCATCAGGCAGAAGACAATGTTAATGAACTATACAGTTTTGGTAAAGGCTTGTAATACAATGAGTTGCTTTCAATATATTTGGCACTACTTTTCACATTAAACTTATATTCCTTTGGCAGACTTCCACCGTGCCCTCTTCCCTGCACACTTCCCTATAAATACATTTTATGGATATAATTTAATACTTTGAAAACAGCTGACCTTTAAAGATTAACAATGCACAAAGTTGGCTCATTCCGTCTTCTTAGACAGTTTAAATGTTTTCTTTGGTACCCTGCTTTTAGAAAAGTATACAACTCACATGGATCACAGCATATAGTCATTCAACAACCTTTGATGATATAATTTGTCTCCTAAAGTATTTCATTGTCAGCATCTTGTCTTACCCTTGTGCTCTGATCCACACTGGGCAGTATTGTACAGTATATGGACACATTGCACTGAACACAATATGTTGCATTTCTATGTATCATACACCCAACAAGCACACACCATGTATGGATTTATCGAATACACAAAAACAAGTTCCTGTTACATGTAACTTCATGCTTTTAAACGTCCTTCAACACTGTCCCCAGTTACCCACTAATGAAATACATACCCCTTAAAAAATACAGACAAATATTTCATATTACTTCTTGCCATATTGTAAAACAATATCTATTACAAAGGAACACCAATTGTGAAGATTAAGAGTTCAACAGCGCTCTCTATTGGTGAAAAATATAATTGCAAACAATTGATTTTGTTTTTAGATAAATATTACCATACAACATGTATCAATCTAAATTAAAATCTCTATTATACAAAACAGAACTCACTCAAAAATAAGTTAAATGGTTGGCATCTAGCACTAGTATGAATACCTAAGATATCTGTCAATATTGTATATAATATTTATTTTCAAATAATGCATAAATCCAGCCCTACGTTTAAATACTGCGCACCAAGGGTAAAATAAGATTGGCCAGACTTTTTAATGTCATGATTTTAAAAGGTTACTAGTGAGTATCTGGTTTATTCTTGGTAGTTTTTTTTTTTTTGTACTATTTAATGAAACAGTGTAAATCCAAATATCTAAATATATTTTTTTTTGTGTGGGAAAATTGGAATTTTTAATTTGTAAGAATCTTAAACTTTTTTTGGAAGTGGTAATATTTATTGAGTTTATTGAATTCTATAAGCGAATTGTAGATATTGTAGAAAAAATTCTCCTTAAGCATGAAATTCAGTGAGGTATACAGTAATGTAGGTTAGTATTGACAAAAAAATAGTTATATTTTATTTTTTTCCCAATAACCTTACTTTGTGTACAGACCTGGAGGCAGCCATTGTTGTCAGTCTCGATATTTTGGATGCCTTTCACTGCTTAAATACTTCTTTGAGCGGATTCCTCCATATACTTTCATTAGTCAGACTACCAACAAATGGATAATATACAGGTGCCTGAAAAAGATATATTAAGAAAAACACTAGAAGATTTAAAAAAAGAAAACAGCATAATGTTATTGAAAATTGCAAATTTGTTGCCATTAATAAAACATGGTGGGAGCTTTCCGTTAAGTTCAGTTTTTATTAAATGTCTCACTGAGGGTAGTTAAAAACATGTAGCCGGGGGCAATGTCAGCTAGCGGGATTCAGTATCAAAGCAGCCCAAAGCAAATTTGGAAGACATCATGCCCAATGTGTACTATCCAGAAAGGGAATGCATAGAAATACATAAAGCGAACACAGAAAGGATACCGTAAATGAGTACATTTAACCCAAAGACTCTGTTACTCTAGACACCCTAGGCGACATTTAAAGAGATGCAAACTTAATAAAACTTTTGGCAGTGGCCCAAAATATTTTAACCAGGGCTCTGCCACTACTGCCAGTATTTCCCTGTTTATAACTCTATTTTACAACAGGCAGAAAGCTATCATTTTGAATTGTGCATCCAGGCAGTGGCTGCGATTTAAAACTCTCTGGTGGAAAACATACACAGATTTAACTTTGATTTCAAATATATCACTTGTATTGTTTCTCCCGGGGTTCTCTGCTTATCTTTATTCTTTTTCGCTGAAGTGTAGAAATTATTACAGAATTAATAGACCGTCAAATCTCATCATTTTTACATATCTTGTTGAACTTTTCTCAACGTGTTTTTTCCAGCAAATTCACTAAAATTAAAGATATGACTGACCTTTAATGAAAATGTTAGTTGGTGTATTAGTATTGTATGCGTACATCTTATTATATGAAAATTAATTCAGTGCTTTCGAGGTATCTGATATAATTCCATATGCATCTTGGATCCACATGAATTAATTCTGTTTATAGCCTTAACTTTATATTGTTGTGCTGTTTGTTGTATTTTACCTTCCATGGCTCTTACATTGACATTTATAGAGCACTGGCAGATTCTGTAACATTATTGCAATAGAGGAAAGAAAAAAAAATCAGCATTTAAATAGTGTTCAAATTAACTGTAACATGAACATGTAAACACATACAGGTACATAAGGAGAAAAAGGGCCCTACTCTTTTGAGCTATTAGCTTATTAGCTGGTTCAGGGGGGATGAGAAGAGCAAAACGAAGATGATTCAATTGTAGTGAAAAAGTTGATGTCTTATAGAGGTTTAACTAGTACTTTTATAAGAATTCCTTCTATGTTTCTTTGGGGGAAAAAAAAAAAAACCATTCCTCTGTGAAGTTATTTTTTCCCCATGAAATGCATGCACTGTATATTATTAATATACATGGTGGGAGCTTTCCGTTAAGTTCAGTTTTTATTAAATGTTTCACTGAGGGTAGTTAAAAACATGTAGCCGGGGGCAATGTCAGCTAGCTGCATCCATGCACTGTATATTATTAATATACTGTGAAGACAAAGAACATAATGTGATGATGACTTACAGCAAATTCTATGGAAACAAAACATACCTACTATATTATACCATACCTTCATTTTTAAGCCCGGCCTTTCCACCAGACGTCATTTAAAGGGATTGAACATCCATCCCAATGATAGCACTGCAGGAATCACTTTGTGCAATGTAGATCCTGCAAGATTTCCAAGATGCCATATGGTAACAGTAAGAATTATTTAGACTGTATAGCATGGCTTCAAGCAGCCAATCAGTGGCAAGAATTATTGGACCATGGAGGAGAAGGGTATCTGTAACTGCAGACATGCAGCTTCCACGGATTTTTATGTTTCTAGAAAATGCATATTACATGGTACTTTGACAGCCCTACTAAAGAAGAGCACATATTAGATACAGTAAATATCCCTTTAATATAACATCCCAGAGTTGGACAAGGACACTACAAATGTTGTGTGTTCTAAGTGTTTCTAAAGAAAACTCTAGTGCTAATGGTCCTATGGCAACATATATGACAAGTGAAATTTGATTTCTGCTATAGATGTCAAAGAGCTATTGCTAAATGCTTAGCATTGTAAAACGTAATTATGCATGTATATATATACAGTACTGTTCAAAGGTTTGTGGTCACTTGGTTGTTTCAGTGGAAAACAATGAATTGCTTGCTGTGCTAACATAATTGCAAAATGGTTTTCTAATGATCAATTAGCCTTTGAAACTTAAACTTGGATTAGCGAACACAACGTGCCACTGGAACACAGGAGTGATGGTTGCTGATAAAAAGCCTATGTACGCCTATAAGGCGTTTCCGGCTACAATAGTAATTTACAACATTAACGCCTACACTGTATTTCTGCTCCATTTGATGCTATTTTAATGAGCTAAATTTGCTTTTCTTTCAAGAACAAGGAAAGTGACCCCAGACTTTTGTAGGGTAGTATATATGCTGAAAGATAGAATCTACATTTGTTATATTTCGGTATTGGTTTGTAATATTGTTCAGTAACGCAACAACTAATGTTTTTTGGATTAACATTTTCTCTTCACCAATGCTGCCATCTTCAGGATTTCGAAACATTGTCTTTTTCCTATTTCTTATGCTTTTAATACAGAACTATTATCACTATAGTTCTGAACATTATGACTGGTAAGACTTTCAAAGAAGAATTAGCTAAGAAGATAAATAGATATATTCATTATTGAAACGTTACAAAACACAGACATGATCTGTACATCACGCTTGGTATGCTTCACATGAATTGACATAAGGTATTGTCTTGGTTTTTGTATGGTGAAGGGCATATACGTTTCTTGGGGACCCACTAAACTTAGAGATGGCTGATCTAGATGATGAATACAAAGCCATAGACATGAGGAAATCTTGAAAAACCGAAGGGTTATATTGTCACTTTCAAAAATCAAACCCTTTAACCCTTTCAGTTCTGGAGTTTGGACTCATATTCATAGTTAAGCTATAGTCATATTTCAGTTACAATCTTACAATCATCTTTCACTTTATCTTGGGTATCCTATACATGTTTTGTGGAAAAGTTAAACTATTTATAAATGGCTACTTCGGGGCTAAACAGTATATGACAAAAAATAAAAATATTTTCTTTCAATATTTTGCTGTGTATGGAAACCAAAAAAATAAAATAAAACACCCAACAATAAAATCCGCACCAACCTACCATGCATAAAGTCGTTGTTTTATCCAAGTGATTCTCATTGTGAAACATTTGTTATAATTGGTTCAGATTAAAATGTTTTTTTATGAATTGACAAAGGTGTTTTGTTTCATTGGGGATGTTTTATTATTACATATATACCAGTAGATTTTATAGTGCTATTACAATCATTTGTAATCCAATCCTAAGAACATCCATATGTTTATTGAATATAACCCCTTTTTTTGGACTAACATGAATCCAGAGCTACTCCTCTGCTTACCTCCACATAAGCAGTAGCATGTAGTCCTGAGTCTCTGCAGGCTGTTGAGACATTAGTGATCTAATGAAACAATGCCGCCACTTAGCTGAGGCTTCCAGAGATATTATCCGCTAAGTAACTTTATAAGCGATAAGGCAAACACAATAGGACCTTTTGAATGGGGAATAAAGAGTTTCCACCATATATTATAACAGTAATAACTATAAACTATGCAAGAAAACAAATATAATTCTTATGAGAAGGTTGTTCACAAATTGCAATAGCACCATTTAGACATTGATGCCCACTTTCACAATATACCCTCCCAAAAGCATAGCCTGTTCCCAACTGATGAAATCCAGTCCTGAATTACCTAGAAGAATGGTAGATCACTTAGACAGGCCATTGAATGTAGTAGATAGTAGACTTGTGCATTCATCTTCGGGCGAACATGAAAAAGAACACAAAGAGTGCGTTTTCGTGTTCGTTCCGAAGACACAAAGAAGAGAAGAGAGCAGCGGTAAAACGTAGACGAAGACACACACCACGAAGATCTCCGTGATTGTCTTCGTCTACTAATCTCCCTGGTCCCTTCCCCATCTAGCCTACCTTATTTTCACAGCATTGCAGGAATTGAGGGAAGCGGAAATCCGTAGGTTCGCAGTCAGTGGTTACAGGGCAGTGCGAGTGAGCCTATTGGTCACCTGCAGGGACCTCCTCTGGCATCAACCAATAGGCTCACTTGCACAGCCTTTTTAACTCCTGACAGCGAACCTACCGATTTACGCTCCCCTTAACCCCTGCGATGCTGCGTTAAATAATGGGAGCAGAAATCCGTTGGTTAAAGGGCCGTGCAAGTGACCAATAGGCTCACTCGCACGGCCCCTTACCACTGGCTGCAGAAATAAATAAAACAT